>VYZX01009707.1:483288-505876 GCA_013401335.1 Brachypteracias leptosomus | reverse complement strand
AAAAAAAAAAAAAAAGGAAGGAAATAAAAATGGAATGAGTTGTCTGGAATTTGCCTGCTTTAGAATGAGTTACATTGAGTCTGTGAAGGTGTTCAGCTTCATTTGCCTGCTGAGAGGGAAGAATAAAAGGGGGAGGAAGTGTATGTCAGTCTTCTTCTCAGTAGCAAAACAAATTCCCTGTAGTGCTGCAACATTCAGGTGGCATGGAAAAGTGATTGCTACTGGAGCTTACACAGCACTGACCTGGGTATTAGTGTAATTCCTGGGGAGCTGGGTGTTTTAATGAGAGCTCATTTCTCACTACTTCAGATTGCTTTCAATCACATTGTCTTCTCTGCAAGATCAATCCCAGAGATTTAAACCCCAAATATCCAAGGGAGCTCCAATGTGATTCTACCTAGAGACATCCTGGGCAGTCACTGTGTAGCTGGCAAAGCCACAAGCAGAGCTGGGGACTGGGCATATCAGTCCAGCTCTTTCTCCTCTTCTTTGCAGGGCAATAGTTGTATCCATCTTTCTCAATGTGCAGGCTTTATTATCATCTAGAAACACAGTTCACCTGCAGTCCAACATCTAATTCCTGGAGACACGGAACACCCAGAACTCTAGAAGCAAGTGCTAGAGATCATAGAATCGTCAAATCATTGAATCATTTAGGTTGGAAAAGACATACAAGATCATCAAGTCCAACCAGTAATTTAACACGATCAAGTCCACCACTAAACCGAGTCACTAAGCACCACATCTACATTTCTTTTAAATGCCTTCAGGAATGGTGACTCAGGCTTTCCCCTGGGCAACCTGTTCCACTGTTTGACAACCCTTTTGGTGAAGAATTTTTCCCTAATATCCAATCTGAACCTCACTGGTGCAACTTGAGGCTGTTTCCTCTTGTCCTATCTCTTGTTACTTGGGAGAACAGTTTGATATCCACCTCTCTACAACCTCCTTTCAGGTAGTTGTAGAGCCCCATAGACTTGTGTGTGTCTAAGTGGAGTAGTAGATCACTGACCATTTCCTCTTGGATTATGGGGGCTTCATTCTTCTTCCAATCTTCCAGCTCAGGAGTCTGTGTACCCTGAGAACAACTGGGCTTACTGTAAAAGACAGGCAAAGAAGGCATTCAGTACCTCAGCCTGTTGTACACCCTTTGTCACCATGTTTCCCATTGAATCCAATAAAGGATGGAGACCCTCCTTAGCCCTCCTCTTGTTGTTAATGTATTTAAAGAAATTTTTTTTTGATGTCTCACTACACAGTGATCAGTAAACTGCTTATTGCAAGAGTTTTATCCTCCCCCGAGACAGGCAGAAGTTGTTTAGATTGAACCAAGGATCTTTTAGAGGGTTTAAAAAATATTTTTACTAAGAAAATGGCCCATGCATATCTTGTTCAGAATATCACCTGACCCAACTTGTTCATCTCTTTACTTTATAAAGGAGTTCTGGCCCTTGAGGTGCTAAAATCAACTACAATTCACACTAGTGACATGGGGGATGTCGTAGAAGTGTAAAATTGTGTATATTTATAAGTCTATCTGCTTTCAGGCACTTTCAGCACTCAGGTGTCAGACTCTCAGTTTGGATCTGGTCTGAAATATATTTTTCCCTGAATCTTATCAGGATCTCAGACATAAAATTCCTTCATTTCTACTGGGACCTCTGTGTTTCTTGCTGCTCTCCCACATTCCCTGGGAGCATTTCCCAGCTGTTCAGAAACAAGGGACCACCTCCTGCTGAACAGATCTTGGTAAAAAATAGCTTTCAAGAGAAATGAATTGCTTAGCTCTGAGGAACCCCCACCTGGTCTGAACCTCTATTGCCTTTAGAAAGTGGCAGAATTCTGAAGGTAAAGTGTCTGCTGATGGTGTGTGGTTGCAGCTTAATGTGCTATGCCTGAAACAAAACACTGAGGGAAGATTTCTTTACACTGTCTCATTGTGGAGGAAGAGTTTCTGAAAAAGCTAAAGACAATACTGAGATTAGGCTGCTGTTGTTTCAGCTCAGTGGCAGACGTTGAAGCTTTGGCTGAAAGCCCATCGACAGGACCAGATGTTTTAGTCTTGCACTTCCTTTGCAATGGGAAATAATGAAAACTGAGCCCTGCAAATGAAACGGGACTTTGCTGATTTAATTCATTTGTTATGTCATTGTGATTCATATCATCAGAAAATCTCTCTGCCAGGGGTTCAAACCCACAAAACAGGAGCTCGTAAGGGAGCTGCTAATGGGATTTCACAGGTGCCCTCCCATCTTGTTTTCACTTCTCAGATATCATCTTTAGTAACTCCCACCCTGAGAAACCTATGGGACTCTATCAATTTTCCAAAGGCAGGTGCTTTCTGGGAATTCATTTGCCATGATATGTGTGATACAAACCTTCCGCTTTTATAAACCAATCTATAAGAGCTCATGGAGGACTTGAATTCAAAGTCAAGCACAATGCTCAGAGAAACTAATGGCCTTCCCAGATCCCTGCCCTGGGTGTGATGTTGAGCATCACTGCTACCTGGAGACTTGGATCACGCTCCACATGTTTTAGCTCTGATTTATCCCACCTGGCTCACCAGAGGCCCCTTGCCTTGGGTGTCCTCTCTGCACAGTGCAGAGAGAGATGCCTCCAGGAGTGATTCAGATCTATTGGTGGGGAAATCCTCTTTTGGAAGTGTCTGTTTTTGTGTTAAGGAGTGTGTGCAGCTCTGAGTGTTTCCATGAAGTGGGATAAACCTCAGGCCAACTGTTCTCAACAAAGGAACATTCTTTTTTTTTGACCTGCTCTTCCCTGCACCTGAACAGCTCGCTTCCTCTGGCAGACTGGATATTTTCATAAAGTGACTAACAGACCTCTAAGTATGAGAAGCTATATGCATTAGGTTTAAGAATCTTTCTTTTCAAATACAGGCAAACAAAGGAGGTACTAAAGGTGGTTGTAAACAGTCAGCATTGCAAAAATCCCTCCATTTTTCCTCACAATAGTGTTTGTAATTTGTCATGACTTATTGAGCTTTGTTGAAATTAAAGCCAGAAGGAGCCCTCATGACCACTTGGTTTGACATCTTTACACTCAGTTTTGCCCAGAGGCTTCTACTCTGGAACATTTCCCTTCTGAGAGCATCAGCAATGCTCCTTCCAGACCTGCAGTCCCACCAGCCTGAGACTGTCAGCAATCACTGATGCTGATGTTCTCCAGAAATTCGGCACAAAAACCTTGTGCATCCTGGAGCAACAACAGCAAAAGCAATGGAGCTAGTTCTCTTCCTAAAAGAAGCAGATGACAGAGGAAGAGAGAAAAATATCTTATTAAAACTTCATACTTAGCAGCAATCAAGGAAATTTCCTTTTAAAAAAAATCAACATTGGAAACAAGATTAAATATATATATTGTTGTCCAACTGAGAAAGACTAGTTATGATTTATTTTTTTTTCCTTAGGTTATTTTAATGACCCATATGTAGTTTTATATCTATTTCACTGTGTGTTAAAACAGTTTTAGACACAACATATTGCTTAGAAAGCCATATTTTTGCGTACTGTACTATTAAATATAGTTGGAAACATGTATCTACTTAATGGAGTCAAATAACATCTAAAAATATGCCTCAGAATATCCAAATTGCTAAAATCTTCAAATAGAGGTAATAAAATGTAACAGATTTGAAAGAGGGGAAATGCTGTAAACCAGAGAAGAAAGTCTACGATAACAGTGTGTGACCATCCACAAAGCCAAGCTCTGGCAAATGTTAACCAGCTCAATAGAACAGGCTGCCACTTGTGATCCTAAGCTCAGTAGCTTAGATGAGTTCTTGGCAGGTACGCTCCAATTAGGGTCTGGTTTATGGTAGATATGAAGAATGGAAGTTTTAGCAACCCTTAGCTCTCTTCCCATAAACCTTCAGCTGGCTTCAGTAGCTGCAGAGTTCCATGGAAACTAAGGCTTTTGAAAATTTCACCCAAAAGGTTTCATATCTTCATGTATTTGGTCACACTGCTATCTTGAAGTAGAGGATGCCCAGGACAAGCACAGCCTCTGAGGATTTGGAGTTCCCCTATTCTGTGATAGCAGGGGGGCAGATTCTTGTTAAATACAGCAAATAATCCTTAGGGTGAAAGGAAAATGGAATGCAAATTATTCCATTGCTTGTGTTTACAGAAGTGTGTAAATGTGTGTGATGATTATATTCCTCTTTACATTTGCTTGATTTCCTAAACACTTATGTCTGCTTGGAATTTGCTTTAGAGACATCCTGAGCCTCTGTGGAGCCCCATTAGGCCTAATGAGAGAACATTGTTGAAGGGCCCTTGGATGGAAGCAATTTGGTTGTGTAAAGGTTGTCATGTTGTATCCTACACTGTAGGTACTATCATAATTAAAAATAATTAATAATAAATAGAAGCATAAAGTTTGGTAATCATAGAGTCGTTCAGGTTGGAAAAGATCTTTAAGACCATCAGGTCCAACCATTAACCTAACTCTCCCAAGCCACTACTAAACCATGTCCCTGAGGACCGTTAATCAACATTGTCAATTTTCCAGGGCATTTTAGGGAATCAAGGTGGAGAACATAGATTGATCGGCCTTGCAGTTACATATTTTAAGGCAAGAAGGTGTCATATTTTTTTCTCCTCTGCACTTTGTCATGGCAGAGCCACCATGTCTCACTGAGTAAATTCTACACCCAGCCAAGTGCCTTGTTTCTGTGAACTGACAACATCTGGGGGATGCTTCTGGAGATGAGAACCCACCATTTCCTTTGGCAATTTGTTTCCTCAAATTCACTCTCTCTGTTAGATAATTGTACCATATTTCTTGTTGGGATGTCTTTGCCTTTAATTTTCAGTCTTTTTGTGCTATGTTAAAAAGCTTTTTGATATCTGATATATATAGTCTTTAAAGAAAAAGTGTAGTCTTTTTGACACTGAAATCATATCCCCCCTTGATCTTTCTGAGGGCTTCAGAAGAGTGAGTGCCTGACATTTCTGTGTAAAGCACATTTTCCCAGCTCTTGAACCATCAAGACCTGTGTGTATCTCTATGCTATAAATTTTTTTGAATGTGGTGTTGAAAACATGTGCCCAAGATTTGGTATTAGATCTCATGAAATAGTGTGTTTCTGTACACACAGACCTGTACATGTATATGCAGAAAAATAGCAACCTAAGCCACAGTATGTGTTAAGGACATAAAGATGGATGGAACATCTTTGTACCTATTGTACATTAACTTTCTAGCCTTAAAAGACTTTTTTTTTAATTCCATGTAAATCTAGTAGAGCTGGATAAAAAGTCATCAGGTGCTGTTCATTGTTATAGAAATTAAAAAATGAAGTTTGTCACATTCTTTTCCCCCAACAGTTGAGGTACTTTTATGACTTGCATCTTTCCACTCTTCCTCTCCACAAGCAATTTACTCAAATGACGTTTTGGCAGCTTGTGGTATACTCAAAGGTTTTATTTGAATGGTTGACAAACAGTTGGGAGAATATGTGCCATTGTTAAATATTTTATATGCTAATGTTTTCCTGAGGAGCTGGGCACCTGCCTGCTGGAGTCCTCTGCAATTCCCAGGAGATGTCCACAAAACCAGGAGTCAGACTGCTGATTAAGCAACATTTAAATAGCAGAAATAAAATCCTCACATTTTCTCATTACATTTCAAAGAAATAAAGAAGGCCATAAAACTGTCCTCATCGCAGTAAGTGAACCCCATGTGTGGGAACATTATGCTGCTTCTTACACACAATACGGGTTGGAACATTATTGAAAATTGCAAAGCCATTTACATCCTGTCTGGCAAACAAAATGCTGCATTTTTCTTCTTAATGTAATCTGAAATGTTCCAAAACACAGACAAATATAATGGAAACACTGACAAGCCTTTACTCACAGTGTCACTGAGACATCAGTGATGATTTAACTGCAACTACAAGTGATTAAATATGCCACTTCTAATAAATTCTCATGGCATGGTATTTCTATGATATTGCACATAGGGACATATATCGGCATGCGTAAAATATGTCCCTACTAAGTGTATGTCAAGATGAAAGGGATTTATTCTATACACCACTATATGATACATGATTCTTCCTGGCAAACAGAGGTGCAGTGAGACTGAGAGAAGGATGTGACTTTACTTCCACTAAAAGCTTTAATTAGATCCTGGAATACTGTGTATGTTTGTAGTATCCGCATTTTAGTGAAGTCAGTATGAGATGGGAGAGAGGTCAGGGGAAAAAAAGATGTTTTATTGCAGCAAAATTTTTTCACAGCCAAAGAAAATAATTTGTAATGAGGGATTTATGAAGCAAGTTCTTAGGTTATCAAGAGAAGACTGAAAATAAAGGTCAAGAGATGAATTAATTTCAGTCTGTACTTTCTTTCACACGGAGAAAAATACTGACACCAGTGGTCCCTCCACTCTTGTGGACAGAGGAATGGCCAAGTTGAAGCCAGACATATTTTTAAGGAAGAACAATTAAAAGTTGGGAAAATTTCCCATGAGAAGTGACTGGGTTCTCCACCTCCTGCCATTCTTGCAAAGTGTCTCATGCCAGTGCCTGCTGGAAGACCTGCAGTGAGCAAACACAAATCACTGAACTCACTTGTGGGACAAGGGAGCAAGCATCCATGTCACATGGACACACTGATACAACCAATGTTCTGCTCTCAAAACCCACACATGAAAAGTTCACAGAAACTTATTGCTTCTGTGTGGATGCAACAATTTTGGGTCTGGATGGTGACTCCAATGTGGCGGCCAAATCAAACTTATGTTTTATGTTCATGCTCTCTTGAGGGGAACTGCATGTATCTCTCAACCATTGTGAAGGAATCTAATGTTTTAATATGACCACCAAATACATCTCAAGAGATTTTCTCTGAAGCATAAGACTTAAACAAGCATCCCACTCCTTTATACATTTACAAATTAACTCCAGCATGGTGCAAAGCCTGCTACATTTCATTTGTCGACTCTTTATGGAACAAGAGCAACCCCTACACCCAAGAAATATATCTTAGCTCTTGACATAAGGACTTCTGCAGTGGCTGAGGCAATGGAAGAGA
Source organism: Brachypteracias leptosomus (assembly GCA_013401335.1). Lineage (NCBI taxonomy): Eukaryota > Metazoa > Chordata > Aves > Coraciiformes > Brachypteraciidae > Brachypteracias > Brachypteracias leptosomus. Next base: position 498,812 of record VYZX01009707.1, on the reverse strand, counting down.
GAAATCCACAATGACTTGTTTATTCAGCAGAAGAACAGGAATTTCTTTCTGTCAGAAACAGAAACAGAAAATCTTTGTAAGTATACACGTATACAAGGCAACTGCTTCCAACTGAGCAGCTTGAGTGCCAATATTTAGAGATGGGACACAGGGCTGCCTTTTATAAGCCTGTTAAAACACCAAGGCAGCTCCTAAATAAGGCTGTTATTTTGGTTATGAGATCTAACCAGAAAAAATTGGCTGGGCAATAAATGGGATACTCATCTGATTTCTACATATGAATAGGAAGAAACTATAGCACAGAAGGAAAATACCCATGAAAGTGTCTGCACTTTGTAAGCGCCTATTCTAATTAAATATTCATAACACTTTGAAAAGTATTGGACCAGTGTCATACAAGCAGTTTTCCATGTGTCTGCCTGGGATGTTTCTAGACTTTACAATTTCAAACAAGCATAAAATGCTGAAAGTTGGACCCTGATTCACTTCTCTGTCAGCTGGGAAAATAAATAAATACACTGAATTGGACTTTTAAATGGCAAATGAGGTCTTGTCAAAGGGACTGTAATATCTCTTTTTCCATGTTGCAGCCTGTGATCAAAGGAAGCTTCCTGACTTTGGAGTAATGTATGGCTTGTAGCACAGGCACACCAGCACGAGACCACAATACACAGCTGCTAAATAGAATTTTCAAGTTAAAAAGACAAGACAAGCTGTTGCGGGGGGTGGGGGGCGAACTGAGGCAGAGAGAATGGTTTGTCCCAGGTGATAGCAAAAGGCTGTGACCAATCTGGGGTGCAAACACAAACCAGAGCCAGGTGCCTACAGTGTGGGCCAGATGGTCTTGTAGCCTTGGTTCTCTGCAGGCTTGGTCTTCAGCTTAACCACTTTGTCTAGGTCTTCTGCACAGTGAAGAGTGTGAGGGAAGTGCCTCCAGAGGGTGGGTCTTTCCTCTCCCTTCCCTTTCATCCCAACCCACCACCAGAGATGGGTAGCTCATCCAGCACCTCCTGTGCAAGTGATGAAGTTGAACCCCACCCAGCACCTCCTCTTGGGATTACATTTAGTACTTACTGGTTCCCAAATCCCTGGCTGTTCATGCTGTGATACTGAAAGCTAGGGAGCTGCAGGGTGGATGAGAGGAAGTATGAGTAAGTTCAAATGGTTCCAGAGCTAGCACTGACTGTGCTTGTAGAGCTCTGCTGGTACAACATTGAGAAATGGTTGGGACAAATTGTGCTACCACTGTGGAGAGATGTCCTGGAGCAGTGCTAGCTTGGAGGTGTTGCCCTGTGGTCTAAACACAGCCTGCATTAACTTTGACATAGTGCAGATGAGGGAAAACACCCAGTTAAATTGGACTAAACCCTCAGACATCCTTAAAAGTCCTGTCATTGTGATTTGAAATACTTACATGGAATTAGGACCTTGATGTTTGTAGCCAAACATTGTGCACATCAATTTTATTCATGCACATCGCCTCTGAAGTCGGGGAGAAAAGTTGCACAAATATATTCTTATTACAAATTTGATATGCACTGCAGCCCACAGCAAAAACACAGTTTGAGAGACCACTTTTTGAAACCGTGGGCACGTGTGTATAACTTGGCTGAAAGATCACTAAGGTGTTGACACAATAACCAATATAAATATTTGAAAGGTGTCAACATCAAGGCCTAGATTTTACCCACAGATGCCAGCACAATGTTTCCATTGATTAGCTGTTCTGTAATATAAGCCTGTGTATGGAAAATGTATTTTAAAAAGAGTCTTATATAGATCATGCCAGGATTTCACTTCCCCTGCTTTTGTTGTATCAGTCTGAGCTGACTAAACCCACTGGAAGTTTGCAGATGTTTTTATTACAAGTTAAAATTAGGAGCTTATTGTAAAAAATTAGGAAAATAAAAAAAAAAAGAAAAGTTTCCAGACTGACTGAGGCCCAGAACAGGATTGTTATTTGGGTCCATCATTTCCTGAATAATATTCTCTTTTGATTAACAGGTCAGCAAGCAGCTTTAACTACCATAACACTCATTCAGGGTGTTAATATTCCTTCAATGTGGATATTGAAGCGGAGGTTACTCTTTGTTTAGTGAGCTACTCGCATTGTGTAGGTGTGCTCAAACCTCTTAAGAACACTTATGTATTTCAAATCTTTACTCAAGGATTTAAGCTGTGCCTCTTTGTAACACCCAAATGTACAAAAAGTCATCTGTCACATTTGTGGCAGAGGTGGGAGCACAGATCAGGTCTTCTGAGCCTGCAGTCTTATGTTCCAACTCAATAAAGCAGTTAACACATGCTGCCTCATTTTATGGTGGAAAAGGGTACTGTTAGTCCCATTAACTTTGTGAAGTGAATTCTGTGTTTGAAGTCAGCCATGTCCCATATCTAATGCCATACCTAATGGAAATAGGTCTTCAGCTGTGTTGTTAATTATTTTCAGCCTGTGATGCTCACACATATCCTCACCATTTTCCATGGAACATGTTTTCCATGTGTGCATAATTAGCACCCCTTTTATTATAAAAGAATTGATTGGAGAAATTTTGAAGGAACAAAATTAGGTTGAAATAGATTCCAAAATTAGTACATTTCACAAAGGATGGTCAATTACTTGTCTGACAGGAAAAAAAGTCATTAAAATGCTATAAAATAATTAAATTAATCTGGAGATTTAGAAATGGAGTCCACTCTCCTTTCATTATGAAATACGTTTTTGTTTTGAATTTTTTTACTGTGCATGCTGGTAGCCCTTAAAATGATGGGGTTTAAAAAGTGGAATATTTCAGTGAACTATAAGGATCATATTTGCGATAATTTCCCCGTCATGTAGAACCTTGAAATATTTGGGGTTTTGCTCTGATTTGGGCAGAAGCATGTCTGGAATTTCCATGCTCCTTCATGATGTGGAAGTCTGGAGCTTCCGTTTCCATGCAGCTTTATTACAAAATTACTTAGTAAAGCCCAGAGTGAGGAACCGATGCATTTTTCAGTTTGGTTTCTATTTCAATTGAGCCATGACAGAAGCTGTGCCAGGTCAAATTGAACAAAACTTCTGAATAATTGCTTTGGTTCAAGGAAAAAAAAAAAAAAGAATTAGAGATTCAAACCAGTTTTTTTGTTTAAGTCCCCTCCCTGAAAAAGCTACGAATAACTTACTAATAATTTTAGTGCTATCAGCCAACAATGATCTCCATCCAGTGTTATGAAACTGTAGGTTAGGCTGAACTAAGTCCATCCAGCTTGTTTAATCTATTCAGCATGGAAATTATGTCCTTAAACAGTTCTTTAATATTTTCATTTTACTTTGAGCTGTTTTCTTGTTTCTTTTCTTTGTTTTATCTTACAGTAGTTAATACACCCACAGATTTGTACCCGATAGAAATAGTGTCCAGATTTTACAAACACAGGAAATATTCCATAAAAGCATTTAAAGAGGTTACAAATAGTCCAAGGGTTGTTAATATTTACCCTGTAGATGACAGGCTTCCTTTGTTTGCAGACCTTGATGTGAAAATTGTTTTGACCCCATTGAGAATAATGGTAGTGATGTTTTGTTAATGATGTTGGCACAGGGACAGAATGCAGCTGCCCTTTTATTGAGCCATGTCTTGCTGGTGAGTGGAAGGGTGATAGGCAGTGAGTGACTTGGTCTGACTTCTCCTGGAGACCATCAAGCTCTGTGTGAGGGATGAGGAACCTTTGAGTAGCTGCAGGCAGATGCAGAATGAGAGCTGCGCAGCTGCAAACTGTAAACCTGCTCAGATCACGGTAGCAGGCTTTAATTTAACAGAGTCTTTTGAGGAACATTACATGTCTGTTAGCAAGGAAACCCCTCAGCTGGCCTCCAGGTGACGCCATGTTGTGCCACACCAGAGAAAACCCCAGGTAGATATCCAGTGGCCTCTGTACTTTGAGATGCAGGAGACAAACTGATTTTGGCATTTTTATGTATGCTGCGTGTTCTTTCAGGTCGTTTTATTACCCTTGGAAGTACCTCACCTTCCTGTAAAAAGCAGAGCTCCCTGGGCTTTGTGCACATGTTGCAGGAGAGCAAGAGCATCTCCACCAGGCATTTCTGCAGCCTCTGTGCTCAGCAAGGATTTCCTCCCAAAACTGTGAGCTCTCACACCAGTGGGAACCGTGATGCTGGTCCCACCATAATACCATGCCCTGGAGGGCTGTCCTACCCGTACATCTGGGCTGCCACACTCCTGGGACTGTTTATTCAGGGAGGCCTAAGGTAATGTTATAGGTGCTATAGATGCTGTAGGTACTCTCAGATGTGTGAAGACAGGGTACCATGTTCTGTGTTCATATTTACTCCAAAAGAAGTAGAATACCTTTCCTAAACATTAGAACAATAAGAATAGCCTTCTAGTTTGTGTAAAATAGATAAAAGGCCAAAACAGTCTGCAGACAAGGCACAAGTGATAGTGGAGGATACTATGCATAAGTTAGGCCTGTGTCAGGAGATGAGAGGACAAATGCCCTTGCACTTATGTGCAAGATGAGGGTTACCAGCTGGATATCACTTATGACTGGCTGTAGGGGCATAAATCTCTGATAGGTGGTGTCAAGGTAGTAACGCTGAGATGGTTGTAGAATCATAGAATCATTCTGGTTGGAAGAGACCTTCAAGATATCAAGTCCAACCATTAACCCAGCACTGCCAGGTCACCACTAAACCATGTCCCTAAACACTGCATCTGCATGTCTTTTAAATACCTCTAGGGATGGAGACTCCACCACTTCCTTGGGCATCCTGTTCCAGGGCTTGACAACCCTTTTGGTGAAGAAATTTTTCCTAATATCCAACCTAAACCTCCCCTGCTGCAACTTGAGGCCATTTTCTCTTGTCTTGTTGCTTGCTACATGGGAGAACAGACCGAGCCCCATCTCACTACAGCCTGCTTTCATGTAGTTGTAGGGAGCAATAAGGTCTCCCCTGAGCCTCCTTTTCTCCAGGCTAAACAACTCCAGTTCCCTCAGCTGCTCCTTGCAAGACTTGCTCTCTGGACCCTTCACCGCATGATGCCACATCTAAACATGGCTGAGCGCAAACTCAAGTGTAGAACTAGTGTTTACTTTTTTTCTTTTTCAAAAGCAGTTGAATGCAGTAATTCCATATTTCTTTCTAGATGTTCAATCTTCCTTTCTAAATCTCTGCATACTACAGCAGGTACTGAAGATGATGCCACTCACAGTACAGTACATGTGGCATTCATTCAGTCTGAATCTGCTCAGAGCTTAACTATTAGGCAGCTCAGATCTTAGAAACAGAAACACTTTCAGAGAGGAATATTAGTTTCTTTCCAAGACTAAATGTGCTCTTAAAATGCTGCTTTCAGTTGGTATTTTCTTCTGGGGTTAAACTCCACAATTAAAGGTGGTGTATTCTTTTAATAAGCACAAGGACTGGGTAAACTTGTTCCAAGGAGTGATAAATCCTGGCAATAAATACCACTCCTGGGGAGAAATCGAGAGCTTGCTGTACTCCAAAGGAGGAGAAATAGCAAGGACACTGGAAAATGCACTAGGAGAAAATACTTATGCTGCCTTTGGGGAGAGGGGAAGGTGGCCTCTTAAATCCCTTCCTACTCTTTATTTCTGTGACTCATCCAGACGTGCCTGTGATGGGCTGTTGCTTCGCAGTATTGTTAGTTTAACGTCTTTGTATCCTGAGCAGCCAGTGGGTCAGTAAAAGAAGCTCTTTGTGCCTTTGGTGGGAGAGAATGGCATGAGGGTTGTTCTTGGAAAAGGCCCAGGAAAAGTGTGGGGTGAGGAGGGAGAAGGGAGTAAAAAAAAAAAAAAAGAAAAAAATCCCCAGAAAAGGGAAAAAAAGAAAAAGAAGAAAGATGTGTGTTTCACAAACGCTGACCTTCAGCAGAACTGCCATTTCCTGAGGCTGCACAAGATGTACCGACCCTGGCAAAGAGGGATGGAGCCAGACATTGACACGACCACAGAGCTGGCTTCCCTGGGTCCCAGGGAAAAGCTGATGGGCAGCCAGGTCAATGAGTACCTGATCCTGTCTTCACCATGGAGAGCAGTGCAAGCTGAGCAGCAATGCTGGGCTTGGCTCGAAGTCCAAGGAGGAGCTGCATGCAATAACCATTGCCTTTCACACCAGAGTCTGCAATGGCAGCATTTGCAGCAGCTGTTTTGTCTTTGAAACATGTTGCAAACAGGCAAGCGTGTTGCTGAGTAAAACTACCCTAATTACTACATCCCCTGATGAGGTGAGCCCTTGGAGAGCTGTTTGGACCTCCCTTCTCTGGTAAGCTTTTTGTTCTTCGGTGTTTCATGGGTAAATGCGCTGCTGAGAGAAGGAAACAAGTCAAACTGCTTGGAGTACAGAGAAGATCTGAGGTTATTCCAAGAGGAACAGCCAAGTCAGATGGGGACCATCTTTCTGGTAATGGAGTCCAAGCAGGGAATAGTCAGGGAGGAGCCTTATCAGTTCAGAATAACTTCATTCTCTCTGCTTCAGGGAACAATGCATTTATTTGGGTCAGCGATGACACTGCTCGCACTGGGAAGGAAAGGTGGGAGGGAATGGCTCCATGCCATGTTCCAACAGACTTTCTTCAGTACCAACAATGGACAATAGTGAATTTTATCACCAACAGTTTTCCTGGAAAACTTCAAGGGATGTATTTCATGTTAGATAGAAATGAGTCTTGAAATCTTAGAGAAATTGAAAGCTTCATGTCTGAAAGTGAACTGGGGTTATAATTACGGAACAAACATTACCCCCAGAAAGACAATGGAACCTCAGCCATTCTATCTTAAGGGCAGCTAGGTCTTTCTTTCTTTCCTCCTGCAGTCACTGGGCACAACAATGTGCTAGAACAAGAAACTGTGTGGAATATCATCAGAAAGATCTCTTCTTTCTTCCTCTGACTGTTTCACAGAAATACGTTGCTTTTTTACTTAAAAGCAGGACAGTGGTTTGAGGGAGAGAGGCAGGCCTCATCTTTCATAGTGACTAGAGTTATTGGGTCCCTCCAGAACGTGAAGTGTCTGTGTTCTGACTCCGAAAACACAAATTCCTCATTGCTTTCAAGACAAAGCAAACAGATAATAGTTCGCGTCTTCCATGTTCTCTATTTTTTTCTTTTAGCATGAATCCTACATTTTCCCATAGCTCAAAATAATGGTGAACATCTGCTTGGCTAAGATATCTGGGACACTGCAGGAGAGAGGGAAACATCTTGAAAGGTGTCATAATCTACATCAATCATGTATGTAGTGTTGCTATGTTGTATTTTTACACTTTATACCAAGTTTCTCACCAAAACCCTCCAGAAATTGAATGGATACAGCTAAAAGGTGGGAACCTTTCCCAGCTTCTGGGTCTTAGGCTGTACTTACCACATCCTCACTATGCATTAAGATGAGGCATTGGGTGCACACGTGTGATTGTCTGCCTTGGCTTCCAGATGAGGATAATATGGAAAACTAGACAACTCAGAATGGCAAAATGCTGTGGATCTCACTCTCCCTGTAGCTGAGATACAGCCAAGGTCAGCACAGACAGAGACTAGCAACTCACCATTGGCACAGATATGCTGGTTGTTATGACCACCAAAAAATGGACATGTCTGTAAGTGACAGATGGGAATTTGCCTGGTCCTTCCTCTATTCCTCTCCTTGTATAAGAGATAGTTCCCTCCTCAAAGTCCTAATAAGCTGTTCTTGAGGGGAAAGACTCTGTGTATGGATCTTTTGCCTTGTGATTTGAGGACATCTGGACAAAGGAAGCTTGGTGAGAACAAAGCTTATTTTGCTGTTTGTTTTCCAAGTGTGTTGAATTGTTAGTACTGTGTTAGCAGTGTGTTGGATCAGTCAGTCAGTTTTGTTGTCTTGGCTTTAGTCTGAGCAGTTTTGCAGCTAGTAAGTCATGTCTCAAGTGAATGGTTTGACCAAAGCTATTAGTGGGTTGACATATATCTGGAAGAATGACTAAAGAAGGTGGACAGATGCCTACAGATCAGGGCACTCAGATTGGATGGGGAAGATCTGGAGTCCAGTCATTGCTTTCTTCTTGGCCATATAACTCTTGCTTGACAGGCTTTATTACAACACAGGTTCAAGAGGACAAATAGAGCATGACCTCTTTTTCCCTATCAGCCAGGCTATTCTGTATCTTGACAGCTCCTACCAAGAGGAAGATGTTGATTGGAGTTAATAAGTTTGGTGAAAAAACTAAATTTCATAAAATAAAGCATATACTCTGCCAAAGGCTGGGTGCTGAGTTTTTTCTTAAAGATGTTCAATTTAGTGCTTGCCTGGGGTTGTTCACATGACTTTGACTTGTAAGTCAGCACAGATCACCCAGACCTTCAACAAGCAGGCAGAGGTAACAGTTCAAACACGTGTGTGTTTTTAATACCTCCTTTTAGGTCTGGGCTGTTCCCTGCTCTGCATGTTGGTCTGCCAGGGTCCTAAATCCAAAGGGACCAATGATTTTACTCTGATCTGTGATGCCTCACTGTTCATTAATAGAATTTCCATTATCCAGGTTTGAGTTTCAGTACTCCTTTAGTCTGCTTAAGTGTGCACAATCATGCCACTATGACTGTTGTCCTCAGATGCTCATACAGATACTCTGAGCCATGCTTTTGTCACTGTGATGTGTGCTGACTTTGCCCAAGCATTGCATTTTAGTTGATATTTATGCCAGTTAAAACATACTGCTCGGTGTCCTGCCTCCTTGTTTAGGTCCCCTAGCACTCTGCTGCCATTGCATGCTGAGGAGAACCAGTGGCTGGGCATAGCAGATCAGTCCTCATGCCTGACTGCAGTTCCAGGCTGCTCCCACCATGCCTTGCTGGTTCAACCACCAAATCATAAATCACATTTCGGTGTGGCTTTCATCTCTAAAACACATCATAAACATTAATCTTAACATCCCTGTTAAGTACCAGTAGGTTCAATGGTCAAAATTTAATAACTTGCAGACATTCTACTATCCAAGACAGAGGTTTCCCATTGTGCAGAGCTGAAAATGACCCAGCACGTAGATTATAATATTTATCACATCAGTGTAACCTTATGAGACAGATTCTGGCCAATGTCTCAGGACGTGCCTCAGTTTGGTGGTAGCATTCAGAATTCTGTCCCATATCCAGAGTGTTAAAACCAGGTGCTCAAGTATGTGAAGGGTGAATTAGAGGGAAATTTTTCACCCTGAGACACTGGAACATGTTGTCCAGAAAAGTTGCGGGTGCTTCATCCCTGGATGTGTTCAAGGCAGGGTTGGATGGGGCCTTGAGCAACCTGGTCTATTGGGAGGCGTCCCTGCCCATGGCAGGTGGGTTGGAACTAGATGATCACTGAGGTCCCTTCCAACCCAAACCATTCTATGATTCTATGATTCTATGAATTGGTGAGAAAATAATAAAAAGTCATTTTTTAAAACTATACAGGTAGACTAGATTTTTCTTTTGATGTAAAAATAATCCATTGATTTCATGCAGTGCTACAGGTAGAAAGGCTGTTGCTGGTGACCAAAGGAAAGCCATAACACCAGAAGCCAATCTGGGTATGTGCAGCTGAATGCCAGTGTTCAGGCTGGTCATGCCGGGAGGCTGAAGGCTGATCTAAGGCAAATCAGGTCATTGTGCAGCATCATGTGCACCCATGCTCTTTAGTGAGAGAGAGACCAGAGACTTCTCTGAAGCTAAAATAGATTTTGATGCAACGTGTAGAAACTCACTCTGAACAAAATCCACAAAAAAGGGGGTTTGACACTCAGTGTATTGCAAAATATTAGCCAGCTGGATTTTGTTCGCATCAGACTGACTAGATGCTTTGAAACCCACCACTTCTTTGATCCCAGTCCTACCAATACTGTTGGACCTCTGCTGTACAATGAGCTCGAGGTCAGTAAAACATTTTTCAGTTGTGGTGGAAGCATTTAAGTTGGAATTTGTTACATCAGGGGCACAATTCCATGGGTAGAAATTGAACTCTACGTGTGACATTTCTCTTCTTATTACACTTTAAAGTATTAAATCGTGCAGGTTTTTACTTCCATTAAAAACAAGTTGCCAGATTTAGCATTTTGTTACTTTGAAGTCCTTCTTTTATTTTCCCCTAAAGGGCTTTAACTTTCAGACATGGTTATCCTTAAAAATATATTTTAAATGTTGGTTTTGAAACCTTACAAAGGACATGGTATTGGAGAAATTCAGGATGGAATGACTTTCTCAAGGGCAACAGTCAGGGAATAGCAAAATATCTCAATTTTTCTTCCACCCCCACATTTCCCTTCAGTTTCCAGTATATTTAATTGGCTGTCAGCTCTTTCTACCTCCTGTACAGAGTTTAATGCTGAACTCTTAGGAAAGATTTTTCTTAGAGTTAGTGTCTACTGAAACTGACTCCAGAGGATTCACCCATTCCCACCAGCAGTCTGGGTTAGCAACACCCGTGGCTGCTCCTTTGCAAACATAACCATAATTAATATGTTAGAGCAACATTCCTAAAATATTGAGAAGGAAGCCAAAGTCTTATGGCTCAAAGTCTGATTTGTAATGGATAAGAGCAGTGAAGTCTCACTGTGAGACCACAGAAATGTGAAAGACATTTTGCCACACCTGAGTGCTCATTGGTAGCTGTAGGGAGAGGGACAGGCTATAGAGAAAGTCCCCTCAGAGCAGCCAGCTGGTTTGGCTTTGTATCTTTGCTTCAGATGGAGAGCTGCAGCATTCCCCACTGTGGGAAATGTGCAAGGGGAGAAACAAAGAGTACCCAGGGGGATGATTAAAGTCCTTTCACCCACATGGTCAATGACAGGAGAGGCCACAGACTGCCTTGGCCCTGGAGTCCACGTGAAAGGCATCTATCATTGCAATGACATCCACACAGCTGTCTGCTATCTCTAAAGCTATTCTCTCCCTGCCTCAATCATACAGTGCCTTCAAATCTTATTCCAGCTCCTTCTATATGTTAAGAGGGCACAAGACCAGGGCTGATCATCACCTTGCTTGCATTACCTTCCATCTTCAGAGAAAAGAATAATCCATCACTCTGTTCTATTCATAGGTTATCCTGGCTTAGCCCCAACCTTCTTGCTTCTGCTGGAAGTGTGAATATGACTGTTGTGGAAATGGCCAACTGAAAACCAACTGGAATATAGGTGTTCGTGAGCCAAGGCATGTCTTTCTACATGCCTGGAAAGTCTCGAGCACCCTCGATGACATGACCATAAAGCCAGTGAGAGGAGACAGGAACTGCCATGCACCTCTGGAGCGTTTCATAATGATCAGCTCCAGGCAGAGCCCTCCCTTGCAGAGACCTCAGTGCCTCTGCTGATTGGAACACAACTGAGTAGGAAACTTAACTGGAAAATTCATACTGCTACCTTTCTTTCCATTTCCTTTTTCCTCACAGCCCTTAAATCTTTGGGGGAAGTAGGAAACTTCCCTTAAAATGATCTACTCAGTGACAGCTAAAGCCCTCTTGCTCTTTGCAGTTACTGCTATCATTTTCTACACAGAAATAACATAAAAATAACACAAATGGTTTCTGATTACACAAACACAAAAGAAACATTTATACAGGGATGTAATTTCTTTTTCTTTTAAGATGAAATAAGATTCTAGAGGTATATAATTTTAAATTATCTTAAATTTCCCCAGGTAACATTTAGAGGGGAATGACTGTTGCTAGTGAGATGTGTTTACAAACTTCGTGTATTGACATAGTTTTGTTCTTTCAAAAATAAAATTTTCCGTTAGCTGAAACTAATCCCCAATTCAGAGAGCAGCATCTCTGTTGCTCAGTCTTGCTAAATCAAATTTCTTTTGCCAACTCAAAAGTAATATGTAATCTCCTTCTAAATCCAATTTTCCTTTCCCTTGTTATCCTCTTCAGTAAAACTCTAACATATAAACCTTTCAGTCTTGTCATTGTTTGACAAGCACAAGGTGGCACTTGTAGAACTGGCCCTTTTATCTTGGCAGTCATTCAAAGTCTGGGCTGTTCTGTGACTTCACGTAAAGTTTTAGTTAAAAGTAAATATGCCAGTAAGTACACCTCACCTGATGGGCTAATGATTTTGGAGAGTGGAATGGTCTTTCTCGTGGTGTTTTCGTTTGCTTGATCTCTTGTTCTGAGATGTCACAGATCCCAGGGGCCCCACTTGAATATGAGGCTTTGAGTTTTGCCAACTCACTGTGACACTAAATATGGTAAGAACTGCTAAAGGAAGAGTCAGCTTAAGGCTATGCAGAGGTAATTTAGCAAAGAAGGCTAACATTTTTCAGATTGTGCTTTGTATAAAGACCCTTTATGGCCTTCATACCCATGATGTGTTTATTACCAATATTTTTCTCTTAGGTATCTGCAATGTATCTCTTCTGCATGCTCAAGACAGTTTTTTATACATGCAGCAACTGAAGAGGTTGCTAAGCTGCTAGTGTGCTCACATCTCTGTCTATTCTGCTGACAAATGTTCTGATATGTCCTTGGTCTTTTTTTAATTGATCCACCACAATTGTGCAAAGCCTGGAATGAGATTTTCATGCTTAATTAAGGATTTGAGCTACTAAGTGATGTAGAAAATGAGGAGAGTAGGAGAACTGAATAACATGGGGTACACAAGAGTCTGAACAAGAGGCAGAAAGTGGAATGTGGGTATTTGAGAGGTGGGAGTGCAAACAGAGAGTCTGAGGAAGAATGCAAAATGTCAGAGTTTTGTACTTGGAAGAGAAGCTGAAGAAACCACATGGGAAGCAGTAAAGGGGAGAAGGGTCCAGAGTTAGGGGAAGGTTGGATGTAGATGGAGTTGTGCCTGAATATTTGTGAAGAGTTGTCCTCTATGAACACCAGAAGCAGATAGAGCCTTTAGAAAGCCAAAGGCTGTTGCACTAAGCCAAAGGTTAGTACTAGGTGCAATTCATACCCATTTAGGGACAATAATATGCTGCTCCTGCTCTGAGGACGTCTCCTTCATGTGTCTGAGGATGTCTCCTGTATGTCTCTGAGGACTGGTATGGTGAGCAAGGTGGTCCCACTGCCACCAACCTGCTGATTCACGAGAAGACAGGACTATAGTTCTGCTTTCCCCAGGTCCATTTTGGGTGGAGAAGAGTTTGGGGTTTTTTAAAATTACTCACTAAACTGTGTATCTTGAATGCTTAGAACAAAAAATACCCACTAGTATTTTTCACTGCCCTGTAAAAAACGTAAAATTGCCCTTTAAGAGAGAAAGAACTGGAGTAAGAGAACAATTTTCTTCAACACAACTGACCTTTGCGTGCTGCCAAGGGTAGTAAGGAGATCTTCCAAAGAAAGTCAAATGAGTCTCCCTGACAGGAAAAGTTAATGCTGTTATTGTTAAGATCCAACTGTAATTGTTTAGAGAAATGGCAGTGAGTCAGTCTCAAGGAAACCAGTTTGAATGATGTTAGGTTTTTGTAGAGTGACACACTGGTCCTTATCATTCAGGTTATTATCATCAGTCAAGGAAATTACAAGCTCTTTTATATTCTTCTTATAAAGACTCTGAGGTTATGATTGTGTTCGTTGGATGGTTATCTAAGGAACAACAGTCAAGATTCCTTTTCCTCTGTAGGACTCAATCAGTACTGAAATACTTGTAAGATGGTTGCAAAAAAATAAGTAATTGAAAAGTCAGTCCCAACCTAATTTGTGTCCATTCTAGACATTATCGGAGTTCTTTAATATACACTCAGAATAGCTGACTTATCATGTAGATGCTTATGTCAAGCCTTTGACCATGTAACTCTCCCACTGGGTCTAATCATGAAAATAGCAATGCCAATCCTTTTCTCTGCTGTGTTCTCAACTATCATTATCCACCATCCAGAGCGAGTTACATTTGCAACTGCTGACAAGTCCCCATCACACAGCATGAACCGACTAACAAGGAATTGCAAAACCTCTTGATTCACAACCACCATCCCAGAGAGCATGAGGAAATGCTTCTGATAAATTATCATCCTTAAATGCCTTGTAGACAAACATCTCATGGTACCTTGACACAAGACAGTTGATAAACGATGGAGTGAAAAGACAGTGGGTACATTCAGAGAATGTTTCCATTTTTTGACATGGTACTTTTGCACTTTTTCAGAAGAGAAATCAGGGACCTTTAGCTTACAAATGAAACCTATAGAAACAGCAAAGTGGAGGATTTAACCTCCGAGTAAGTATGTGTTAATTTCAATTCCTGAGTGTGCTGCATTAAACGGTTCTTGACAGAATTTAATAGGAATTTTGTACATTGTACATTAATAAATAAGTACTACCTTTGTTATTTTAAGTGCAGTGGTTTTCCTTAGTTGAGAAAGCCTGGCTCTCACTTGATTTATATAATTCTATGTTAAAAAAAGGTAGTAATGATACATGTGTTATTCATGTACTTGAAGGTCTCCAAGGATTTTAAATATATCTTGACATGTATGCTCATAAATTGTGTCTAAGGTAGATATTTTGGCAAACTGGATATGGAATTAATGTTCTCGAGACTTCCAAACACCATTGATCAAAAATACTTTCAAAATTCTCCAGAACTCCAAACTGATTTCTTTTGAACCTGCCTGTGTGGTCAGTGCACCATCTATCAAATTGTCTTCAGCTCAGAGACATAGTTCATGGACCCAGGCTGTGTTTCAGTGCAAATTTTTCCCATCAAGAGGGCTTGATTTCATCAGTTTGAGACGGAGTGGTTGAGTGTGAGTCTCTAATGAAGCAGTACAGAGTGAAACAAGAGTGAGTACAGAGCTCAGCATTCCAAATGTGCATGTGTTCTTGAGTTTCTCAGTGATGATCTTTTTACATTCAATCTGACATGTGAAACACAAAGGCTTTTGCAAACAACATGTTTACTTGAAGCAGCGAGCCACGTGATTTCTGTTGGGTGGATTTGGAAGGATGATCTTGAGAAGACTTGGAGAGACAGAATCAAACACAACAGTGGGCTGAGAGCAGGATTCTCTTTTTGCTTCCCTTTCAGTATATGGGCTCAACTCTTCTGGACCTTTTCCTACACATCTCCTATATGTTAATCCTATAGACTGTTTTAGACACCAAGAGTAATTGTTCCTTACTATCTATATTGTGCTTATAGCAGTTTGTAGCCTTCAGGTAAGAGTGTAATTCCAAAAAGCATCAGTACAATCTGGTCTATGCAGCTAGTCCAAGTGGGGGCCATGAAGGTTATTTTCCTTAGGAAAAGTGGATGTCAACCTAATACTTCTATGGCAGAAAACTTTATTCAGCATACAGAAGTAACAAAACTGAAGTCACTTCGTTTGCTTGCAGTTCCAAATTCTTTCCAGGCCCATCCCCCTTCCAAAATATGTCCTTGATGTCTCCTCAGGTGTGCTGTAAGGACTTCCTTACGTCCTGCTTTTTGATGTTTTCTGCAGCTGCTTATTTCCATCTTTTTGAGACCAGAGTGTTACTGGTCCTGGCTGCTCATCTCAGTAGAGATTTAATTATTTATAACAGGGTTTACTTTTCTACATCACCGCCCCCCC
>VYZX01009707.1:453020-483268 GCA_013401335.1 Brachypteracias leptosomus | reverse complement strand
CCAAAAAAAAAAAAGTAGGACTTTCTAACTCCCCCTAATCTGACCAAATCTCATTCAAAACTTCTTGTCCAATTACCTTTTCAGTATGTGGAAAGGGTCTTTCTGTGTATCTTTGTTTGATCTCCATTGTTTCTGCAAAATCTTCTCTGTTATGTTTGTGGAGATAATTTCTTTCCAGTGGAACTGTGTCAGTCACAGAATCACAGAATCACCTAGATTGGGAAAAACCTTTAAGATCATCGAGTCCAATCATTAACCAAACACTGGCAAGTTCTCAACTAAACCAAGTTCCTAATCACTACGTCTACAAGTCTTTTAAATACCTTTAGGGATGGGGACTCCACCACTACCTTGGGCAACTCATTCCAATGTCTGATAACCCCTTCAGTAAATAAATCCTCCCTAATCACAGAATCACAGAATGTTAGGGATTGGAAGGGACCTCGAAAGATCTTCTAATCTAACCCCCTGCCGGAGCAGGATCACCTAGATCAGGTCACACAGGAACACGTCCAGGCGGGTTTTAAACATCTCCAGAGAAGGAGACTCCACAACCTCCCTGNCCTTCTTGGCCACAAGGGCACATTGCTGGCTCATGGTCATCCTTCTGTCCACCAGAACCCCCAGGTCCCTTTCCCCTATGCTGCTCTCCAACAGCTGAGTCCCCAGCCTATACTGGTACCTGGGGTTGTTCTTGCCCAGATGCAAGACTCTACACTTGCCCTTGTTATACTTCATTAAATTTCTCCCTGCCCAACTCTCCAGCCTGTCCAGGTCTCACTGGATGGCAGCACAGCTCTGGTGTGTCAGTCACTCCTCCCAGCTTTGTGTCATCAGCAAACTTGCTGACAGTGCACTCTAATCCCTCATCCAAATCATTAATGAATATATTGAATAGTACTGGTCCCAGTACTGACCCCTGAGGAACTCCACTAGATACAGGTCTCCAACTAGACTCTGCCCCATTGACCACAACTCTCTGGCTTCTTTCTTGCAGCCAGTTCACAATCCACCTCATCACCGATCGTCCAGACCAATATAAACTTCCCTTGGCCTTTGGGTATTGAAGCAGTCCTGTGACATCTTTTTGGATGACCCCATGGCATTCAGAGCTGTCTTCCAAAATTTATCCAGCCTGTTCTTAGCTCTGCCCACACCAAGCAAAACACCTCTTCTAAATGTTCCCTGTTTGAATGTGTGAGAAACCTTTTATAAACTGAAAATATCTTCTTCAGCAAAACCAAGAATTTTTCTGAGTTTTGCCATGTAGAAGTCTTGTACAAGATCCACACTTCTGTGTTTCTTTTCAGGAACCACATATGGGAATTTATGAAGGACCTGAGTTTATGCAGCACTGTGGAAAGTGATATGAAATATTTTGCTGTCTTTTTGGAGTGGTTTTTCTATTCAAAGAAACGGAATATGCTGTTCCCAGTCTTTTCTGGGGAGGTTTGATGCACGTAACCAGATGAACTGCTATTTAACCTTACTACTACATGATCAGATTGCTGCTGCAAAAGCAAGTGTGGGATTTCAGGATTCACACAACCTAACAAACCAGACTAAACACTTTGAATTCAGGTTTGAGAGATGTCTTCAGTGTTAGTGTATCTGTGTTTTTGTGTTTCTTTCAGGGAGCACACATGCTAATGCTTAGAGTGTGAGGACCATGTTAACATGAACAGAAAGGACTGGGAGTAGAAATTTATTTACCACAGGGAAACAAATTTCCCAAGGAAAGCTAGTTATTTTAACCTGGCAGTGCCAAAGCCTGTATTACATTTTCTCCATGACTTGTATGTAAAGTCAAAACCCTGTGTAAGCCAAAAACTCCACAGAAAACTGTGTGTTGAAAAATACTTGTAGAGCTGATTCTTCCAAAGAGCCTCCATTTTCTTTGTATAAAAGGACATTTTTCCTTTCCACTGGGTTTCATAGCAAATATCTTTTAATCCTAACTTACATTTCTTTGTGCTCACTTTCCTACTGACAACCCACTTGCTTTGCCATCAAAAAGCAGTAGTGAAAACAGCAAATTCTGCTCAAAGATTTTAAAATATTTCGTGGTATTATCTGGGTTCAAAAAAATATTCTGACACTGGCAGGCTTAGCCATCCAAAACCTGCTCCACAGACCTCCCAGAGGAGACATGCCCTTTCCCCAGGGTAAAAAGCTGTCACCTTAAATTGTTACAGGTCTTGTTCTGATTTATTTTCCCCTCGTTTGTGACATATAACCTTTTTAAGACCAACGGGATACAATAGCAAGGGTGTCCCCCATTCCTAAACATGAACAGGAATCCTGTGCGGTTCCTAGGGTAAGGTTTCTGTGCTCCAGGCTGAAGCTCCTGCTGCTGTTCAAGCAAGATTCTTCCCAAAGTTTCATTTCCCTCTGTCCAGCTCCCTGGGTAGAAGAGAATTTTCCACTGAAGACACATGATGCTCTGTTTGGCCAACCAGAGATATATATCAGCCTTGGCCATGAAACAAAGAAGTTTCATAACAATAACTTCTATCTGGTCTGTTTCCTGCATTTTGTGTGTTTTCAAATTTTTCCTTCTCTCTCCTTCTCTCTCTCTTTAAATTTTTTTTTTTAAATGCGGTTTCATTGTTTCCCTGTTAGCTCAGAAAAGCCATGAGCCAAGTTAGAGTCCCTTGGCTTTAGACATGCCAAGCAGTCCATGAGGGCTCACTGATACCATCTTTGAGCCTTCTTGCTACAATGGACCCGTTTCTCACTAAGGGATCATTGACTGGAAAACTGGAGCACCACTGCAACTCCTTCCCTGTCCTGAGGTATCCTGGACCTTTCTTCTTCGATTTAAGAGGCATGTTTGAGTTCAGGCAAGCATCCCTATGTTAGTGTTTCATGCCTTGTAAGTCTTTCTCTGAATCAAAGCCCATGTAAACTCAGATTGCACAAGTCTCCTTGGAATTTCTCCCTGTTACATAAAGTCTTCTCTTGTGCTTTCCATCCAGCTGCAACCTGTTATCTGTCTAGCTCAGACTGATGGCAGATCTCAAGCAGATTTAGATGGACAGTACAGTAGGTGTGTTGCGTATGACTTTCAAAGCAGGATGCTCCATTCGGACTGGTACATAAAACCCCCAACCAGCCTTTTGGGATGTGAGATTTGCTGTGGTACATATGCCCTCACAAAAGCCTGACCCTGAGCTGCCATGTGTCTTCTCTCTCTTTTGATGTTCCCAAATAGAAGCTGGAGTACAAAGAACACCAGTACCCTCTCTGTGAAAGTCCTTTAAATGATCCAAGCCCACATTTGATTTATTTAGAAAGCTAGTTTTTTATTTTTGTTTAATTTTCTTTTCAGCTCCTTGCTTCAGTTGAAATGCATTACTAAATTCCAGTTGAAAAGAGCCTCCTGTTTTTTATGAGAAGCTTTGTGACCTAACATACCCCATTGCTCAGCATTATGTTGATCCATTACTAAGTGCAACTCAGAAGTCCCTTAAGACCCGAGTGTCAGAATCTGGCAGCAAAGCAGAGATAGAAGAATCACCTTATAGGGGTTTTCTTTCACACTTCTACCCTATGCTTCTAGTATTTGCCATTGCTAAAGAAAGGATACTGTGCTACATGAATCTTTAGTTTGTCTTAGTGAAGTTTTCTAAAGTTCTTTTTAATGTACTGTTCAAAACTGGTTTTACTTTATCAGGGTTTTTCAATCGGCGTACTTCATGCTGCCCCAAAAGACCTGGTCATATTTCTGTCTCTCCTGGGAAGCTGTGGAATTTTGACTCCGTTCCTTTCAGGAGGGCTCCAACAATTGTTTAGATCTTGTTTTAATTAATTTTTGGCCATTGTTGAGTTTTGTGAGTACCTCTATTATTTGTTCCAGTTTGATTGCACATATCAGCTTGACCTTTCTCTCCTGGGAAACTTGAATCCTTGATATTTGCCTGCACCATAGCCTATAGTTTTGGTGTGCAAGATTGTTTTCATCAGAATAAGAAATTGGTGACAGGTATTTCTTTAATGAATCATCTTTACTTAAGGAGAATATTCACAGAGACCTGGAGCAATAAGCTAGGAGTCAGTGTCCTTGCACATAATGCCATGTTTCTCCTCATGTAATTCTATCTCTTTTTAGTGATTTTATTTTATAGGTGTTCTTTGTGATTTTTTTACCTGCCATTGGTTGTCTCAGTCACTTGTGCAGACACATACAGGTCTACTAAGCCATGAGCAGTTTTTATGGTGTGTATTCAGTTCCCAGCCAAACCATCAAAGACAGCTTAATAGAAGTAGAAGGCATGTACATTAGTTATGTGAACAATAACTTCTGTTAAAAAAGAGCATTCTTTCTGCTTTCCTGTTTACCTTGGAAAAAAAGACTGCTACCAGGTCCATCAGCTTCGGAGAGATTTGGAAAGATAGTCCAAAGATACTACCCTTTGAAGCATTGAATCTTTTAGCAGAATAATGAGAGAGATTTGAGCTCCATCCCAAGTCCTCATCCAGGCTTATTGGGTGGCTGATAGTGTCTTAGGCTTAATATGCCTTATTTTCCCATTCCGAGGTACTGAGACAGCAGTAATTAATTATTAGATCGTCATAAAGCTATAGATTCTAGTGTCTATGAAGTGCATTTGGGTCTTTCACTGTGATCAATCTGGAATTGTAAAACAAAATTAATTAGGCAGAATGGTAGCAGACACACTTTGTAGGTTACAAGCAGATATACTCTGTTGTGGGGGTTTTTTGTGTTGTTTGATCTGGAGGAGATACTCTGCAAACTTCAGACATGGCTATTCTTTCTGAGTCTCCAAGTCTTTCTCCATTGAGATTGGGGGAAATCAGTTCTGCAATGTTGCTCCATCTGGAAGAAATATTCCAGATAGCCAGATTTGAGGAACTGGCCTTTACACATCTTTTCCCCTCATATATAAAAATTTTGCTCTGTTCTAGAGATTTAGTACAATTGTGTAACTGTCAGAGAAGAAAGAGTTAAAACAATTTAGCTAGACAACAGGTAAACAACAATGTCATTAAATGAACACCTAGAGAAGCTTAGATTTGGAGTAACATCTCTAGTGAAAATGTGAGTGTATGTTCATGAGGTAGGGAAACCAGAACAACTCCCTTGGTAGTGTTTTCTGGTGTGCCAACAAGAATGACAAAATACTAATATATGGCTATTTTTCTAGTGGCAACAGGAATTCTATCAAAGTTTCCACCCCTGTGCTGACATGAGGGTTTGGACAGCTGAATGCTGACCCTTTACCTCCAGAGATTTTGCAGAGAAGTGTGGTGTAACTTCCCACCAGGTCACTGCTCTCTTTGCTCACGCAGCCAGGTCCTTGCTGCTGAGCTGTTCATCTGTTGGCACCAGCACACGCTCCCCTCCGTGCTGTATATCTGGGGTCAGCATGACCTGGGCTGTGGCTGCAACAGCAACTCCTGGCTACCCCTGCCCATTGGCCCCAAATAGGCACTTTGTCACTACAACCATTATTTTTTCTGCTTTGACCTGGCAGGTCCTCCTCTTGATGAATCTCTTCTCTTGACCCTTGTTCTCTGCTCGCTTGCTATGATCATTTTTTTCGCCCAGCTAATGAATGATGGAGGATGATGTTTTGCCCCCAGCTTTTTGATAGCTCTGGTTCCACCCTTAATGCTCTACTTGAGGCTCTAAGATTCCTCTTTAACTCCTTTTCACTCTCCTGTAAATGGTTTAATTTACTTTCTTTTTTTTTTTTTTTTCCCCCAGATTTCCAGCTTTCCAGGATGTCCTTTTCCACCAAACTTTAAACCCTTTATTTGCCTTTACTACTCTCTTTTGCTTCTTCGAGTCCACAAGCACTTGCTCACCCATCTGTTCTGGGGATGGCTCTGAAACATCTTTCTTTCTCCTCCAGAGTTATCTTAGGAAGGAAATTGGCTCTGAACTGACACTAACCTTTTCCCAAGGGGCCAGGACACATGTTTGAATTTCAATCCTTTTTTTTCTTTTTCTTTTAGTGACGTTTCTTGCGGGAACATCTCCCAAAACACAGACAAGTTTTTCTAATCTATCTTCCCTAATTGTTTTCAGATATAAATTGTACATCTTAAAACTCAAAAGTCATTAGAACTGAAGGAACTTCAAATGCTGAGAGGAATCTGGCAGAACATTACTGTCCTACCTTTCCAAATGTTGCAAGATATTCTTGGCTTATTACATATTATATAACAGAGCTTTTAAACACAAATTATCTTCAGAAAGAAAGTCAGTGATTATTGTCAAACCACAGTGATGAATTAGCTGAAGCCGATGACATGTGTTTGCAGAAGGAACTGACCAAGAGAAGAGAGAAGTAGCCAGCCTGTTTTGGGAGTAAGAATGTTCTTAAAGATAAGTAAATAATACATGTGATCCCACATTTATTGTTCTCTTGGAATGATTTTTCTAACTTCAGAATAAACAGAAACTTTGTTTACATTGTGGCTGTCTGCTTTTCATAGGGCTAACTAAGGAATTCTGCCTGTCAGTGTAGGACAGCAATTGGCCAAAACTGGGGTCACAGCAAGATAAAATATCTTCAGTTTCCTTTGAAAGTCCTGCCATACAAGCAATTTCTGACTGATGGAGTCAGTATAACTCATGTTTTTTCTAGGACTCTTACTGTCTTCAGGAGAAGACCTATGTTGGTACCAAAGTTAAAGGAGCAGACATTTTATGCCTTGGTTTACTCAGGCATTTTAAATAGATGTTGCTTCTAAGGGCTAAGATTTTAGTTTTCAAAAAGAATAAAGGTATATGTCTTGGATGAACAATATCATGCTCCTTGTAGGGATACTTGTGCACCCTACTCTGACTTCAAAAATTATTTTAAAACTGTGAATACTTTACCCAATTTTGTACTTGACTTATCATTAGAAGCTTGTGATTTCTGGGAGGAGTAAATGATAAACCTGCTGCTTCTGTGAATATTTAATAATTTGATCTTTTTTGCATATTTAATGTACAGGTTAAATGTGAGTCCAGCCAAAACTCCCATTCCTGCTGGTACGATTTTGCCCTTTTTGTAACTAGTAACTTGCCAAAGAATGTAGTGGATTCTCTGTTGCTTACAGTCTTTAAATCAGACTGAATGCCTTTCCGAGAAAGATGCCCTGAGTCAACCACAAATTATTGGAACTGATTTAGGAGTTGCTGGGCAACCTCCTCTGGGCTATGCTCTGCAGATGTCAGAGAAGGTGACTGCAAAGTTTCCATATGATCTTAAAATCTACAAATACATGTCTGATCTTTGAAATACCAAGGTCTTAAAAAAATGTGGGTTTTTTCGTCAGGGAGGTTTAAAGATCTTTGATGTGCTAATGATCAGAGTCGTCTGGCTAGATGATAAATCTCAGATGAAAGAAGTAGATGGTGAGTTAAGACTTCTTTCTCACCTCTGCCTGGGAGCTATGGCACATCTTAGTAACTTCCCTAATAAACAGGATGTGTGTTCATAGGATTGGGCATGGTTTTAATTGCAACTCAGTAGGAAGCTGTTTTCCTATTTTATGAAAGCTCTCTTGATTTTTCAAAATGTTCTCATGCTTCACAGAGCTAAAATTGTACCAGTCTTACACCCCCTTCTAGCTTAAAGCCCAGGTTTAAGGCCTTGGGTTTATAATGCCATGTCCTTGTTCTGAGTCAGATGGAGATTGATCTTTTGTCTTCCAAATCTGTCTGAAAGAGTTGAGCTGGGGACTATGGACTGTTTCCCTGCAAAAGTCCATCTCCTTCTCATTTTGAATAGCAGCTCTCTCCTGGACCCTGAAACTTTCCCTGGGAAAATTGTCCAGTGCTTTCTGGTGAAAACATCACTTCTCACAATTTGATATTTCTTGGCAAACGCCTTCCTCCCCAAATATCAAAATATTTTGTCAGAAAATTCATGACCAAGTCTACTAGCAATGATCATGAAAAAAGCTGCAGATATAGAGAGAGATGACTTAAAGCTGTGATGCTTTACGAATCTCAAAAGCTTTGTGGACCACCAGAGATAATAAATCATAACAACTGTGAAGGCCAAGATGAAAACACTATCAAATAGAATACAAATTGTGTCTTCTCTTTTAAGTGTTCAGACATTTTTTAATGAATTTGTTTACATACTTTTAAATCAGAATTTTCTGTCAATGCTAGTGTTTACATAGGGATAGAAAAAAAAAAGAACAAAAATTTTTTTCTCAAAATCAGATTTATTAAGTGTAAACAAATGTCCTTCCCAGTCTGTCTGAAGCCGGCAGTGCTAAATTTTAACTTTGTAGAAACTATTTAACATAATGTGTGTAAATATTATGTTAAAGGTTTCATGTCCTGTTTTGAACAGTGGCAAAAATTTCCTTTCAGTCTTTAGGTTTTCCACTAATTTCTTTCATATTAAACCAGAGCAGGCTAAAAAAACTGCTGATCAGATCTTTACTGAGCTTTATTGTAACGTAGTTTAAGTGAATGCAGACGGCTGGTTTTTCTTTTTCTTTATTTCTTCATTTTTTCCCTCCTTGTCTGAAATATTATACAGGAGACTGAAGTTCTTGTGGCATTAACATAAGAGTCTCAAAATGGGCCAAAAAATAAATATTGTAAAAATATGTCATCCAAATCAAATACTGTGTGAATAAGGGAAACTGGAGAGGTTACAATTGTGGTTCAAGGTTTTACATGCAAGGTACCTCGAAAGTTACCTAAATACATTTCAGATGGATGTAAAATGCAGAGGAAATGTGTTAAGTATCTTCCCTCTGTGGGATCTCCAGCCTGGCTCAAATAACAACCTTGGAGGTCAAGTTCCCAAGCGGTTATCTGTGTGGTGATGGAAAAAGGCTCAGATCTCACTCTCCCTTTCACAACAGCATCCACCTGGTTAAAAGGCAGAGATCTGCCATGGCTTAATCGTGCATCGTGGACACCTTTATGCTCATCTGCAGGCAAACCCCTGAGGATGCCCAAGAACTACATTGCAGTATATGGAGCCTCTGGGTTCCCTTACACTGGGCAGAAGCTTCAGCTACTGACTGCTCACGGTGCTTAACTGTATAATTGTCTTAATTATGCTAAATTGCACTGTGTAGTCCCTTAACAATTATGTGGGTTAGCAACAGTATTAAATGACCAAAATGACATTAATGTAATTGTAGCTTTGTCTCATAGAAGCATGAAAGTCAGTAAATACCAGAGCCTGGACAGGTTTCCCATGAGGAACCACTCTCACCATTATATGCTCCAGCAGCTGCAACTCTAGCACAGGGGGTGACCATAATACCACTGATTATGAAAAGAGTCTTTGCTTATGGGACAGCTCTACCAAAGTGTTTACTTTGAAATATTCACTAAATAATGAATGTTTGGGCAGTTTTCACCCAGTGGATTACATCAAAGTACTAATGTTGGCTATCAGAACTTGACTGAAGGGTTTCAGTTGGTTTTGAGTATAACTGTGAAATCTTACCATTACTGTCACGGAGCTGGTTCAATTCAATAGTCTGGGACAGTTTTAATGAACAAATTATTTTCAGGGTGCAGCTCTGATCAGCTGTTTGACCATATTGCTTTGCCTGGGAGCCAGGGACACAGAGCTTTGAAATGAATGTCTTAACAGTGAAAACTCAGAAAAAATGTGCACAGAAAATCTGGGGGCTGAAATCTCAAAAATTTTTACAAGTTTCTAGTTTGTGACTCTTCTAAGATCCTCCTGTTGACTCCGGTACTTCAGACCAGTTTCCTTCCTCCCCTGCCAGAGGCAACAGAGCTGTCTGGGGCAGCCTCCCCGTACAGATGGTTCTTGCTCTCAGGAAAGGTGCAATTCCTCCTCCTTTCCCAGAAAGGTCAACCTGCTACAATAACTCCACTGTGGTAAAGAGGCAGCTTCCTTCCCTGTTGCACTATTTGCGATGTTATCTATTTTAATATATATCAATCGTATTTAATAATTTAAATATCTTAAGTTTACTGTTCTAACAGACAATATATATTGCATTTGTGCAACAAGCTGTGAGCTACAAATGGCTCTTCTGCCATCAAACTACTTTCCATAGGACTTTCACTGGAACCTGTGTTGTTTCAATCTGTGTGATTGCCAACAAGAGAATAAAGAGTGTAGCTCAGATGAGCAACCACTCATGAGTATGAACTTCAGGGAGCCCTAGAAAGTTACAAACCCAACTGCCAGCTTTTGTGCTGTACTGTGTGAAGGACAAAAAAAGACTGTACATGTATTATTTAAATATTTGACCAGCTTCACTGTGAACTAACATTAGGAATGAACAGAAACTGGCTTGTTCTGATTGAACTTTCATGTCAGGATTCTTGAAGGGGTTGTGTAGGATCCTCTGCAACTAGCAAACTTATTATATATCTATTTTTAAAAAGATGCTTATGGGTTCTGGGTAGGAAATAGCACAGCCACATCAATGAATTCCATCTTAAACATTAGTGGAGCATTTATTCTTGTCCTGAAATGCTGCTAAAATCCAGAGCAAGGCCTTTAAGCTAAGTCACTTGATTGATTGTCTCTGCCAGTGAAACCATCTGTAGAAGCTAGGATTAATTTATATTATCTCAAAGCAATAACAAATTGTGGAGAAATATTTTTTCACTTAACCATCTATGGGAAAATGAGTGCATTCCTCTTTTTGTATTCTGGGGTAACCTATAAATTAGTTCCTTAGGTATTTATAAGGATAGTTCAGTGTGGGGGATTTGCAAATCAGCCCTCCTGAATTCTAGTTTGGGTTTCCTCTGGTGAAGTGAGCATGTATGTCCTCAAGCAAGCCATCTGGACAGACCCTGTGCAAGCTGAAGAATTTAACACTCCTGTAAGGTTTAAGTATTCCTAGAAAATGTTGGATTCCCGTCCAAATTGTATTTACATTTTTTAAAGCATGACTGTAGCCAAGATGAGCTCGATCTGTAAGAGGTCTCCCTGAATACCTACACTTTGAGTACTGAAGAGGGCAAATCTTGGAAAATCAAAGAAAAATCTGTTTGAAAGGAAGAAAGAAGGGTATTTTCTTTAGATGGCATGTCTTCTTGCATTTGAAGTCATATCTTACAGAATATATGGCCAAAGTTAAACTTGATGTGGTTTGAGCTTGGTTTCCTTTGGTAAATAAAAGCATATATTCATTGAATGGACCTTCCTTTAATTTCAAATTCAGACCCAAACTCCCTCCAGAGGGAGGAATTGTGCTCCCAGGGGTATGACCAATAAGCTAAAAAAGGAAGGAGCTGTATGCAAAGCTCCAGGACCTGAGATTTTGGGTTGAGGATATCTCTACCATTTAAAAATCTTTCCATATACAATCCCCCACAAAGCCAGCTAACAACCTCCAAAGACTTACAAATGTGTATTGAAAAATGAATGCTCTGTTTGTATCTAGGTGTTAGCTTAGAAAAAATATCTCAGACTGTCTTCCTGATCTCACGCTCGGTAGTGCTTCTGAAAGCACTCAAATAAAACTTTACAGTTAAAGAATTGTTTAACGGCCAAAATTGTACATAAAAAAACTTCAGGAATTTACAGGTGAATAAAATATTGTATTGCAAATATTTGCTCTGCTTTATCCTGGCATTGTTCCTGTTCTGAATCTATTGACAATTTTGGGGCAAAGACATATTATCATTTTGAGCTGTGTCTCAGTATTGCTGATCTAGTTTCTTTACAGAGTATGTTACAGAAGTAATTCTCTAAAAAATATCATTTGATACTTTAGTACAAGTGGAACAGTCTGTCAGCTCTTTTT
This sequence comes from Brachypteracias leptosomus, assembly GCA_013401335.1. NCBI lineage: Eukaryota > Metazoa > Chordata > Aves > Coraciiformes > Brachypteraciidae > Brachypteracias > Brachypteracias leptosomus. The sequence goes on along the minus strand of VYZX01009707.1, from coordinate 471,529 downwards.
CTTTGAAAAATGCCTTTGCTGTGGACACAGACCTCAGTGAGTGTAGCTTATTTAAACCCAGAAAACTTTCTCTGGTACCAGCATTGCTCAGCTTCCACATTCGATGGGTCCATTGGTTGCATGCTTGACGATTACTCTTGTCCAAAACCAAATAAATATAAAAGATAACTTATTGGTTGACAAAGTTATTTAAATTAAAGAATGAATTTTCACAGTGCATGGTATTTATAGCTGGGAAGGGAGTATGGATTAGGAGCCTTGTTAAGGTCCCAAACAGCTCTGTCTTAGCAGCTCTATGTCTCATATCAACTGTAGTTTTATCTATTTTATTTCATGTTTTGGTGGACACATTTTGGGCTGTGGTTCCTTCGGGGCTCATGGCAGCTTCAGAAGGATACTGGTCAGCCTCAACACCTGGGGCAGTAGGTAGTGAGGTGCACTTTGATTTTTTCCTCTGGAAGACACAACCTCCAGCCTAAGAGTTTTATAGTCTGAGCTCTCTCTTGCTCTATCCCTCTCAAAGGGCTCATAGATTAATTTCTTTGTTTGCGAGAGACATTCCTTTGAGAGAATGGGCTGGATTCATATCTCACACCCATGCAAATCTGGAGTAATGGCTTTCATCTTGGAAATCACTCTAGTTTATATTGCTGCTGCAATAAGCTAGGAGTTGGCTACTGTGTTCTCCCCAATCATCATTTTAATTCCAGCACATACTTGTGTGTGCTCTGCAGTAAAATTAGAAAAAGAAACATCTGGCAAACAAAACAATTACCAAAGAGATGTTGCCCGTTGGCCCTGATTTCACACTCAGGATATTTAAAACAAATGTTCTGGTGCTATTGAGATCTTGACATGTTTGTGTTTAGCTCGTCGGGTCAGCTGAAATTGCCTGTGTTCACAGTGATCCCTGATGAGAGATGCCTTGAGTCACAGATTATTTAGACTATTCTCAGTATGGGGTACAACTTAAAGCTCCTTAGCAGCGTGACTCTCATAACAGTGATATAACCCAACAGCAGGTCCTCTGACCTGCCAACATGCCCGTCACTTCTAGGGAATTTCTAGCTAAACAAAATATTTGTGAACTAATGGGAAAACAGGAGTAACCTACAATGAATCTGTCTTTATTTTAAGGACAGACAACAGTCTGTGGTGTGTTCTCATTTCCTGGCATGTCATACCAGGGTTTTGTGTGGAAATGGACCACATCTCAAGAGATGCCAACAGTTTTCTTTTCCTCTTGTGTTGCCCTCATTTGGCAATGATCACATGCACAGTTTAGTTTGGCACCTTTTTCTCCAGTGCTGTATTTTAAAGGCAGGACGGAGCTAACCCCTCTGCTCATTTGCTAATTAAACAGTGATGAACAAGGCAGCAGACTCCATGGAAAGACTCATGGGTAGTGCAAATTGGCATTTTTGCAATATCAAGTGAAAAATATATGTGTACAGGGAAATGGGAGAGAGAAGAAAAGATGATGGGCATGTCTTTGATTAAGGACTGATATTCTCCAAAATATGAAGACTAGTAACTTCACCAGGAATAAGCACACATGCATGCTCCAACCTGCCTCAGACTTGCCCCTTGTTGCTGAACCCATTTCTCCCTCTGTCCCTTCTTTTCTTCCTCTTCCAGCACAAAACCTTGCCAGCAAATCCAGCTTCCTCAAACAGGACCACTCTTTCCCCTCATCCCAACACAGTGTAGAAAGTTGCTCTTCCCTCTTATCCAGTCTGAGATCAGTTTGTCCTTGTTAACAAGAACAGGAGCAGGCAGCTGGTATGTCCTGTAGAAAATACTTGGCTTTTCCATGTGTGGTTCATTCCTCACATGTCATATGCATCTTTGTCTATAGACAATCCACCTTTTCCTTCATCTCTATCCTCGTGGGGGGCTTTGGAGACTACCAAACCCACTGCATGGAGTAGGCTGTACTCATTAACTTCTGGCTTTAGAACGTGTTCTCTCCTGATACATCTTTCTGGTGTTTTACTATCCAGCTGAGACTGGCTTTCTGGATGAGAGTCACACCAATTTGGGGTGGTGTTTGGGTTTTGGGTTTTTTTGTCTTTATTGGAATAATTTCTCTATTCAGGAAAGATTAAGTCAGTTTTTATAGACTTGTAGGGACCTCAACCCAAAAGAAGCAAAGCTTTCAGCCTCAGCCTGTCAGAATTACATTAGCGGATCCATATTCTACCAGAACATGCAAATTTGGTCAAAATGAAACACTTCAGAAAATATATTGATTTTGTCAGCACTTTGGTTTAAGAAAATAAGAAGGAGGAAGAATTTCAGTCTTGTAGAAATATGCTGTTTTTAAAATACTGCTATTTTGGTTTTGTTTTCATTTCAGAGAAACTTTTCTTTGGCATTTTAACATTGTGTTGTTTTTTCTAACAAAATTGAAGGAAAAATTAGAAAAGAACTGGTCTTCTGTGTTGAATTCTGAAGCTTGCAGGTTTAATTTTAAAAGAAATTAAAATATATATCTGATCAGCAGCAATAAGAACTTGTGTCAGCAGAGTTCTATGTGAAGTCAAGAAGCTTAGGCAATATCCCTGCCATCTCCCATCATCCAGCTCTATCTGGAGAAAGTGGGACTGCAAAGGATTCAAATAACAAATTAACACAGAATCATTATGAGCAATTTAACTTTTGAAATGAGATATTTCTGCATGAACAATAGATACAGCTTGAACCCCCTTCTTTCCCACAACTTTCAAACATGCCTCTTTTTATGAGGCCTGGGATAATATTCAGTTTGACTTCTTGATAACATCTTTTTGATATCAAAGCAAGTGAACATGGTATAGATTCTGAAAAATTGCTGTGTACATGCAAAATCCAAACTGACTTTTCTGTTTGTATTTTGCATTCTGAATTTCTCTTCAACTCTTTTATATCAAGATTTGAAGATTTTTCAGTTTAAATATTTTTATCTAAAAAACCCCCGATAGTGAAGAAAATGGAGGGTTTTGATGAAAATCTGTTGATATTGACAACATTTGGTGACTTCTGAGTGATCATTTCTAAGTGATCACTTCTAAGTAAAGCATTTGATAATTTTTTCAGACTGCACATGGGGAAAGTAGACATGGTCATATCAATAACTGTGGAAAGTATGTATCTAACTCTTCTTATGCTGTCACATTAAAATCAACCCTTAATAATAATTTTAGAGCAAGATGGATAGTTTTATTATTCTTAACAACATGACAGACTATGAGAGAGTAAAGGACAGAAAAAGTTGATTGAGTCATAAATGTCTGTTATTCTTACAGTTAAAAAAAAGGCAATTATTAGGGAAGACCAACAAGAACAAGGTAGTTATGTGTCATCCCATTAAGTCTGTCTGTATTAATGAGCAATTAAAGTGCAGTCACATGGATGTAAGTGAACATGATTAAGAGTGAAAACTCGTCATGCCCCAGAAGGAGTTTTGTTTCAGTTCATAAAAGGAGCTGGTTGTTTAATTACGAACATACAGAGGATCAGAGTTAAAATCACATCCACTATGTATTTTGATTCATGAATCAAGCTTTTGTTCAAGTGAAAGAAAAGTTGTGATTTAATTAGTGGCATGAGAGTTGGACAACCCGATCTCATCAAGACTAATCACTCTCCAGGAAACGCAGAGTGCCCCGTCTCACACAGTATCTCCCAGAAATGATCACTATCCTGCAGGACTGAGCTCACTGTTTAATACAACTGTTGCAAGAAGCTGTCATTAGCTGTGTTAAGGAGGACAAAACAGGGAGAGAAGGCTTCTATTCTGAAAATGAGTGTGGCAATCCAGGCTCTCAAAGCTTCCTCTTGCTCATTAAAACCTGAGTTTGCCATCTCCATCCAATACAGGCTCGAAGAACAAACTGGATTTTATTACGAAGGGAAATAACAGGGGATAACTCCAAACAAACAAGGAAGTTGGGCACAAAGAGGTCAGGTTTGGAGAAGATGGTGCACAGATGCTTCTGGGAATTAATATATCCACATGGGAGCAGCCACCAAAGGAGGCACACAGGGCAACAGAGGGTGCCATTGTGCCATTGCACTAATTGTGAAAGTGTTTTCAGGGATGGCTTTCCCTCGGAAGCTCCAAGATCGAGTGGATAAAACACAATCAGAAACATTTATTTATAAATCTTTGAGAATTTGTTTGCATGGCAGTCCTCACAATGCAGACAGGAGGGCATCACATGTGTTTTCATGTATACAGTGTACGAGTAAATATATATATTGTTGAGGGTGTGTACATAAATACAAAAAAGCTGTGATAAATAACTTCAGCACACATTCTTTCCTATCTTCATCTGCAATCCATGCACTAATTTCTTGATCTGGCAATCTATAGGCTCCTGGTTAAGCCCTGTCTCTTCCCTCCTCCCCCGGTGCTTTGGTATTGGAATATTTCCCTACAAATCTGCTCTGGCTCATGGTCCAGCAGATCAAAGTACTCAGTCATTGACAGCATTTGTTTATAGTAAAAAATGCCATAGCTTCATATCCAGATTTAGCCCTCATCGCTTAGTGCTGTAGAAAAGGGACATTTTTAGATGCTCATTCCTAGCTCTCAAGTTATCAGAATTTACAGTTGTAATGTTCTTATGAACAGAGAAAGCTATTTTTGGTCAGAATGAAGGCCTGTGACGGACCAAAGCTATTAAGGCCCCTTACTTTATTAAAAGGAGGGTAAAAAATAGTCCAATTAAATATTTTAAAGCTCTCCTAAACATTCCTAAAATAACCCTTTCTGTAAGAGAAGGGGCATAAGCAGAGGGCGTGATGGGGCAGGGCAGTTTTCCTGGCACTCCTTTAGCTGCCTGCATAATTCATACCACTTGTTATGTGCCCAGCCCAAAGTTCATCTGGTAAAAACCTCTTCCCCCTCCAACATGTGCTCCTCACCCGTGTCACAGGCAGGCACTTGCACACTTCATGCAGCATTTGCTTCACGCTGCAGAAGACACTTGGTGAGTAAAACCACCGATGCCCTTTAAATCACTGCAAAGCAAGTCGAGGTCTTAAAAGCTTAAGAGGAGAAGCTGAGCCGTGCAAATGTTGGTGTAAAAGCTCCGTTGTACAAACAAGAGCCACGTTCCAAGGATGCTGCCACCTTGGATTTCACTAAAATCAACACCCCCTCCTTTACAACCTCTGAATTATTTAGACTGTGAATCCTCAGGACAGTCAACCTTTATTTTGAACCTCGTACTCCACAAGCCCTGCAGGCTCATGATCCCTTCTCCCACATGAGCACAGACTTAGGTACAAGTTGTATTGTTGTAATACAGATTCAGATGCAAGTTTCAGTTTGTGTCTGTATTCAAAAGGCCATAGAGACGCAGCTAATTACAGGTCCCATCTGCTCTCTATGGAATAGATATATTCCATACAGTTTGGTGGGTACGCTGGGAGAGTTGTGATGAGACCAGCTAAGCTCCTAATTAGCTTAGGAACTTCTAAGTGTTGACTCTGGAAGATTTTATGGAGCAGAAGTGTGCATTTAAAGAAAAAAGCCATGTGCCATCCAAGTTGTTCTTGCTATAAATAGAGAGTCCCACCACAATGTCATCAATTACAACAAAGAGAATGAAAAGTAAGCATGGTGTTTTAGTGAAAAACAACATGAAAAAACCCTTATGTCAGAAAATAACATATGTCTCTTTTTCTGTAGACTCATCTGGAAATGCTGTTTTTCCTTCAGTCTTGCTTTGAAGGCAAGAGGATCAGGCCTGTAATAAAAATGTCTCATGGTGAGAGAAGTAGAATTATTCAGTGTTAAAAGATCTGAAATATATCAAGGAGGACCCCAGACTGGCAATGGCTTGGAGGTAAGGAGCATACTTCTGCTTCTATGGTGAGTGTCCTGAAGAGGACTGAAAAGTTTTCAAACTTGAAAAAGACTGGGTTTTTTAACACAGATCAGCGTGACTAACTTCTAAGCAGTGAAACTCACTATGTTTAGGGAAGCTGGAAGAGAAACAGCAAGCTTCTGTGCCAGCCCTGTGCCAAACACCAGTATATGTATGTTGAAGACAAATCATAAAATCATAGAATCATAGAATCATAGAATGCTTTGGGTTGGAAGGGACTTTCTAAATCATTTTTGTATTCCTCCTCTGGGCCTGCCCCAACAGGTTCATGTCTTTCTTCTTCTGAGGATTCCAGAGCTGGACACAGTACTCCAGTTGAGGTCTCCCCAGAGTAGAATAGAGACATAGAATCACCTCCCTCGACCTGCTGCCCATGCTTCTTTTGTTGCAGCCCAGGATATGTTTGGCCTTCTGGGCTGTGAATGCACGTTGCCAGCTCATCTTCAGCTTTTCAGCCACCAGTACACCCAAGTCCTTCTCCACAGGGCTGCTCTCACTCACATCATCCCCCGGTCTGTATTGATACTGGGAATTGTGCCAGCCCAGATGCAGGACCTTGCACTTGACCTTGTTGAACCTCATGAGGTTCATACAAGCTCACTTCTCAAGCTTGTCTAGGTCCCTCTGGATGGCAACCCATCCCTCAAACATGACAGCTGCACCACTCAGCCTGAAGTCATTTGCAGAGTTGCTGAGGATGTACTTGATCCCCTTGTCTATGTCATTGATGAAGATATTAAGCAGCACTCGTCCCAGTACAGATTTCTGGACACCACTTGTCACTGATCTACATCCATGTTGTTTTCTTTGCTAGCAAGCAGCAGTGTATTGGGTCAATTAACAAACCAACTAGCTGACCATTGCCACAACACTATGGCGCTGGCAACGTAACTCCCAGTGTGAAGGAATAACTATGTTTTTTCTGTTGATTACCTTGTGCAAAACTCACGTTGGCACAGCTGCAAACACCCACCTCTTGAAATTCATAGGAGCTGTCATGATCGACCAGATTTTAATTTGGAACAAAGGAAACTCCCCCATCCAGGCCTTCAAAACTTAGACTGGTATCTAATGCGGTTGCCAACCTCACTCTTCCTGTCCCCTCCTTACCTGCCTTTGATGGTGAGCCAGGTATTCTTTGGATGACTTATACACCCAATTTTGTTTCTTCACCACCAAAATGCCACCAGCTACAACGGATCAGCTCTTTCTTTACCTGAGCATATTGTGTGTGTGAGAATTGACAATTTGGTCATTTTCCTCTTCCATAAATCCTGTGGGATTTATGATCACAGATACTATCTGAAAATGCTGTGATAGCAAAGAGTCACCATCTTCCATTTGAGCCAGCAGCAGGAACAATCAGTGAAAGAGGGAAAAGTGGCATCCTCTTGGATGTACACCCTTGAAAGATACCTGAGAACCTCTGTGGTTTCCTCCTGCACCTAGAAATTGCTTGAGGTCTAAAGTACCTGGATTTATCCTTTCTGAATGTTTACATTCTGATTAGGTCTAACTTTTAACCTTCATTTCTGTCCTAGGACAGAGTCAAACATGAAGTTTCTACCCTAAGGAAAATTCTGGCATTTCAGATTCTGATTCCATTCTTGGTTAGAATTAAAAGAACATGTTTAGAAATTCCAGCTTGGGGAAAAAAAAAAGCCTATTGCCCATTACCTGAGCCATCTCCTTTTGAAGATAGTTGAAATGTGTTTGACAGACTGTTTTTATTTCCTCTTTCTATCACATTAAAGAAAAGATATTTTTAAAAGTTTCCTATGATCTTCTTCAGTTAATCAAAACTGCTGGAAGACTTTTTGTTTTGACAAAACAGTACTATTCTGACCAAAAAAATATAAACATTTAGCCATAAGTTATAATCCAAGTCTTGTCTTTTCCTTTCTTAATTTCTGCCAAGCTCATGAACACAAAATCACCAAGGAGACCCACAGTAAAATCTTTTGCCATGAAAATCTTTTGCTGTGAATGAGGCCATTCTTTGATTTGAGACATCCTCACCTTTCTGACCTGGTAACAAAAGACTCCACAGAGAGTCATTCCCCATCAGAGGGGTTTGTGTGGTTTGGGAAACAGCAGGCTGTGGCCAAGATTCTCGGACTTTCTCACCTACAGAATTGCACCTCTACTTAAACCTCCAGCACTTAACACCACACTTATTCTGCTATGCTACATTCATCCTATGATCTGGAATACCACAAATCCCAAACAAAATGGTGTATTGCTGCTTCTGTGAGAAATGCTATGTAATCAGAGACATTTCCCAGAAAGTGCTGCTATCATTCTCAGCAAAAGCATGGTCAGGCTGTTTTTTTTATCCCAGAGGTGCTCTTGCCCTTGACCTCCAAGGAACATTTTGAGGAGAAGAGTGGTCAGGAAAATCAGAGGCTCTGGTGTGATATAATTGCATAGCACCACATGTATAATTATTTTCAAATAAGATAATTTTGAATGACATGAACAATGTGTTAGAACTGGAAAACTGCAAACAATAACCGTGTACCTTTTTTATTGGCATATTCCATCTGTGTACATTCATCTGAAATACACCTAGATCATGATGCTACTTCCCACTAGCATAATGATTTGGCTTTATTGTTCCTAGAATTGAGAGAGAAGGCTTTAGCCTGACCAAAAGGGAAAAGATGCAGATGAACCCTCTAGGCAGACTGCATTTCTTGCTTTTTTTTTTTTCTAAAGGAATTTCTATTTCTGAAATCATCTATGAACTATAATCTCGAACTTTCTCCAGGACATTCAGGTTAAATATTAGACAACTACCATCACTATTGAATAGGATAGGAAAAAGTGTACTTAACCTTGATGCATCCATTCATCAGCTCTTCCCACTGAAAAAGCTGGAGGTGGAGGAGTAGTGAAGTGATACCTCTCTGCCATGTTACATGTGGCCCTGGCATATGGGCCTCTGCTGGTGAACCTCACAGACCAAATTCTATCCCACTAGCTTAGCCAATGTACTGAGGACACACATTGATGTGACCATGGCGTGGGGTCACTGAAAGAAGAATACATGTCCATGTGTTGGACAGTCCTTTAGCTAATTATCTGACACATCTTGAAGCTCTCCAGTCCTCTGGGGCTGACATGCAATAGGAAGGTGGTGGCCTTCCCATCCCATCTTTCAGCAGGGGATCCATGAACTTCCTCTGGAAGATTATCCACATGTTGTTGTCTATCCATGTATCAATCATGTGATGTTATCTAACTACCATAGGCTGGCATCCATTCTCCAGGGACTTCGGTGAAAAAGGCCTCAGATGACCTTAATGGGTCAGGATCTGACGTAAGAAAAGAGTATCTCTCATTTCTTCTTGTTTCAGGTGTAGTCCCTCACTAGACTCACATGGAAGATATACTTTAATAGTAATTCTCTCTAGATGCCAAAGATTGCTTTAAAAATTTCTCTAAAAATGTCATTTAGCACATTATCTCTTTATCTCTCTCTGTTTGTATTTTTGTGATTATACACACATATATAGTCATATGTAGCAAAAGATCACTCACTATCTGAACAAGAGCATATTTTGGTTTTGTCAGAGCCCAACTGTAATACAGCGAGAGTTAATCTCATCATTCAAAAATCAGCTCTTCATCCAACTTTCTGTCCTACACAAATGCCACGTCACCTCCTGAGCAGTGCAGGACAGATCATCAGCCATAGCTTTACAACAGGAGGCTGCAAAGTATGATCTGTCTGTGAGAACAGGGTTGTCTGGGGCAGGGGGAGTCATTACTTGCTCTGTGGCATCTGTCAGCATCTTGCCACTAGCTTTCATTCTATATTTATGAAAAGGTGCTGAGGCACAGCAGGCATTATGCATGATCTTCAGCATAAAAAAGGATCATGCCCTTATCAGTTTCCTGCAGTAACTTGCTAAATGTCACTGCTCATACCCAGGTCTCATTCTGCAGAGCCAGAGCCCTGGCGTGCTGCTAAAACGTGGCCTCCCTTTCCCCTCGCGCTCATCCGAGTGTTTGCTCTGTCATGAGATCTTCTGAGTACTGGATGTTTGATAGGCCAGCTAGCTGCCTGAGCAAATATTTTCACTTTCTTTTAGCCAATGCTAGAGCCAAAATTTCAACTGAAAATAGCTTGGGGGAAGTATTGTTGTTTTAAAATTAATTTTATAATGCATTCTGTTCACTGAATCGTTGATCAGTGTACCTATGCTGGCTTCTACAGGGCACTGTACAATATGGCAGAGAAATAGCATTTTTACCACTAGAAGTGTTATGTTTTAGTCATATCTATTTTTGGAAGGCTATCCTAAACTGTTCATGGAAGAGTAAATCAAAACATTCTAGCTGAAAAACTGTTGTACATGTCTATTACTAAACAGAGATTTGATTGTTTGACTTCAATTGCAGTTACCATCTACTTTTGCTGGAGTCTAAAGAGATTTTAAATAGAAAAAAAAAAAAGTCTCTACCAGCTGGAGTTTTTAAAAGGACATTTTAGAACCTAAATAAGAGTTTTAAAAATAAATAACAAGAAGGTAAAATCCTAGTTTGGATGGTGAGCTATTTTTGACATTATTTGATATAAGAACTCAATAAAGATCTTTTTGAAATATGGTTCTCATTACCATTTGGCTAGAGTACATTTCCTTTTCTTGATTCAATCATGAAAAAATTCCACTTACAGATAGTTCTTACATTAGTGCAGCCTCTTTCACACATTACTACATCATAATACAGTTGGCTGCACTTGCTTCGTCCAGGTCCACTCTACCCATATGGCCTGGCTTTATTGCTTCTTTCTCCCATCTGTGTTAAGTTATCTTCTTTGGGCTACGTTTTTCCAAGAGATGTTCTTCAGATACACACACAAGGGCTGTTTCTGAAAGAATATGTGAACAACAGGGGACTTTAACATTCTCACATCTGTGCAAGGCTCATTGAAGCCAGTGGAGCCTACTGGTGTAGATTTTGGCTCTGCAGAGTGTGTTAAACCCCATTTTATCTGTACAGTCTAAGTTTGCATTATAAAACCCTAGAGGCCTGGTTTTGAAAGCCTTGATTCATGTGACTATTCCTGCTGAAGAGCAGTGTCTTGCAAAAAGATGTCTTTCATTTTCATTTTCCCATTCATCTCTTTCCCTCCTTGTCTCTCCCCACCAGGTCAGTGAGTACTGACCACATCCTCCATGATGGAGAAGTAACAACCCTTTCCCCAAGGCTTTTCCATCCTTAGCAGACAATTTAGAAGATCAAAACTAGAGATTTCTATTGACTTTCTCAACTTTTCAATGAATCTCAGGATGGGTTGGGAAGCCAAGAGAAGAAAGTCCAGCTCACAAGACCTTCTCCTACCATCCAGCCCTGCTCCATGTTCACTAGGTGGTTGGACCATCAAAGTCACTTCCTTGTTAGGAAGTCCATAATCTTCTCCTTTCTTGTTCTCTCCTGAAACTTGATGTTCCCAACATAGTGATGCCATTTGACATTACTGATCCCTCCTAAACACCTGCTATCAAATGCATCAAATCTTTTCTTGTCAGCTTGCGTAATGCCCCAGGTCTTTGCAGCATCGAGCAAAACTGATACCACACAGCTGTTGTAGAGTCTTATTTTTTGTTTTGCGGGCATGTCACTACTCCATACTTTTGCCCTTGAATTTATTTACATTGATCTTCACCTTATACTGATCAAGCTTAAAATGACATTGGACAAAATCCAGGCAGAGTGGTCCAGAGCACTGGGAATGGGGATAATGCAAAAACATGAATGCTGCCATAAGTGCAACTGACCTCAAAGAGGAGAGACAGAGCCAGTATTTATTTTTCTTGACAGACCTAAAGCCATTATATAATCAAAATCTTCAATGTTGGTTTCAGATGGAAGTTTCAATTTTTAGGAATTTTTTTTAGGGCCTTTGGCCTTTGGGCTCACCAAAGAGGAGCCAGAGGATATTGTAACTCATGTTAATAGCTGGATGTACTGTATTTATGAATCCCATTAGAAAAGAGGAGCAGAGGGTGGTGGATCTTAAATAATATATTAAATATAAAGGATGAGTTTTCTTTTTCAGAAGGGAAAACTTGTGATAGTACTGAATTTATTTAAGAAGTTCTGCAACAAAATTTAAAAAGAAAATAACACGGGGAAAAAAAGGAAGTAAAAGCTCTGTGCACAATCTTTTTCAATTTGTCAACAGGTAGGTAACACCATTTATCACAATTTTTAAAATACATTCTGACTATTTTTAAGTTACATAGAAAGTGTAAAAGAAAACACATAGCTCAGTTCTGTGTTTTTTTAAATTAACCTTTCCTGATTTATTTTGTTTTCTGTTAAAGTTTTCTTTGTCTATGTCAGTGTGGAAGAATAAAAAAGTGTGTGTGTATATTTCCACAATATGCAAATAACATGGAATAAATTTTTTTAATAGTTCTGAAAAAAGCTAGAGCTATGTAGAGAGTATTTTTTCTTATACACAAATTGCAGGAAACATCCACACAGAGTACAATCAGACTACACCAGCTCACATAGAGCATTGCGTATATACAGTAAAGGTAACATTATTATTTTTATATCACAAAATAAAGAAAAGTTCCTTCCTAGAATTATAGAATTTGATGGGAAAAAAAATTAATGCTATATGACCTTGACATAAAATCATATTTAAAAAATAAACTATTCCCCAGTATTGAAGATGAATATACGATGATTTGTTAAAATGTATTTTGAACAATAATATCCAATGTCAATACAATTATATAGTTATATTATAAATATATAAGATATACATTATCATATTATATTTTATTATTGTAATCAGAATAGTTAATAATATGTTCTTGAAAATAAATATTGAAACAAATATATCAAAATAATTTTCACTTAATTGTTATAAATCTTTATTACTAATTAATTATAATATTTTCATAGTACAATTATATAACTATACACTATATATATTATATATTACATGTAGGAATAAGCAGTTTACAGCTTTCGATGCCACATTTCTAGCAATTAACATAAGACTGTATAAAACTCTGGTGTATATATTTTTTTTCCTGCTTATTAAAAGCCACATGAACATAAATCTATCCAATATCAGATTGATTCTACCTGTAATTTTGTAATTTTAATTTAACTTTTATTAACTTAACCAGGCTCACATTTTATATGAATTCTGAAATATTTTTATCTCCCAAAGGAAAAAAGTTAGCATGCAAATAAGGCACAAATCAATTAGTGCATTCAACAGTACGACATGTGAACCTCTATTATAACTATTTTTTACTTTGCTTGTTCCAAATATTGCCTTTATTTTTTAACATAAAAATAAAAATAAAATTAAAAATAAATATACATATACATATACATATACATATAAATTAAACATCTTTGTGTCATTAAAAAGCACATTTGAGAAGCTATTTCTTAATTGCAAGCTAATTAAATAAATGTAAGTTGAAAAGATTTCCTGTCTGATCTACAGAACTTTTTAAAAGATTTCTATTCATAGGAACAGATATTTTAACTTCTAGGATTGTTTATAGATTTTTGTCCTGATGAAGACTAGAGAAATAAACTTATCATGATTTTTGGAATAAAATCTATCCATAAGCAGGTATCAGAATAGTTCTTGTATTTTTTTGTGCTAAAGAACAGTCTTTACCATCTAAGATTCAGACGATTTATTCTTTTGAAGTTAATAACACAAATCATCTTGATCAGAATTTTTTAAAGTTTGTTCAGACATTTGATTTGCAATTTTAAACAGGAATGATTTAGGGGGCAAATATTAATTTCAGTGCAATTAATAATATGAGTAACCCCTACTGCAACTCTGATTTGCAAATAAGAATATGTCCTTTCTCTATAGAAAATGTACATTTTTTATAAAAGCAACATTATTTTTTTAACTCTACCAAGTTTTCTTTACAAAATGGGACTCAGTCAGTTAGATACTTAAATCTCCCGTCACTCGAATTTGCTTTGAACCCAACAGAAGCACCGTAATGAGAAAGATCATTTTGAAAGCTTTAAAACATGGGCTGGGCAATGTGCAGAACGTGTCCTTTAATAGCAACAGTGACATGAGATAGAGGTGCCTTTCAACTGTCTTTTTTTTTTTTGCAGAGACCATGTCAAATGAAGTGAAAAGAGGCCAGTTGACAAGGAGTCTGCGTGTGTCTGAAGGCATTATTTCTGGGCAATGAGGTAACAAGTTCTGAGCAGCAGTTACCTGCTTGAAGAGCAATAAAACAGAGGTGATTTTAACTAACAGATTAATAAGGTTCAATGTGATCTTTCTTCACTGTAAGTCATGAGGGTTTGTTTGGGGTGGGTTTTTTCCACTTGTTTTATTTGTTTGAGATTTCAGGACTGTTTGAATGTGGTCAAGAGAAGCAGCACATCCCTGTTCCAGCCCAGATGCCTTGACCGGCTGTGAACCTCCCTCATCCTGGAAAGAGTTCTTGGCATCTGACAGAGCTGAGGACTAGCTCAGCCTTCCTAGAAAAGGATACAGATAAAGGAGAAGAATCCCATCCCAAAAGGTGGGATCCCATCCCAGTGAAGGTGACACAGAGGGTTAGTGGAAGGACGCTTCAGTGTCCATTCTGGAGGATATCTTAGCTGAAGGAACTGTTCCACCAGTGAGGTGAGACCCGAGAACATGAGGGTCCATGAACCTGAGCATGGGCAGACCTGGTTGTCAAAGACAGACTTTGATTTCTTGTAGGAATGAGTTTTGATACACACAGACATATGGCAACTGTCCCCAGGCTGAAAAATTCGATCTAGAATAACACTAAGAGAACAACTCTGGGCAGGGAATGCAACATCCAGCTGAACTGTTTCCCAGGGCACAGGCAGTATGGGCAGAGGTCCTCCATAGAAGCTGATGACCATAAAGCTGACTAGTTGAATCACTGCCCACCTCCTCATGTGATGCCCTGCCAGCTTTGATCTCCGGAGCTGATAGCCCCGCTGGCAGAGCAGCTGCTCACAGAGAATTTTCCAAAAGGACTCTTGTCTCTGTGCTCCTTAGCCTTTCTGAGCTCATTAGCCCCTCTCGGCCCAAAGCAGTCAAGCCTCAGTGACATTTATTGCTTGATGAAAAACCCATCCATTACATAGCCCTTCTAGTGAAGGATGAGTTTAAGAAATTCATGGCATAATGCAGCCGGATGTTGACTTTGGGTAGTCAGCTGGAGTCTTTGGGGGAATAATGCCATGTGTATTAATTATAACTTTGTACTTTGCACAAGAAGCCTGGTAAGCTAGAGGCAGATAAATGGGGTAGGCAGCTACGACACCAAAAGAAAACCCCCAAAACATTGGGTTTTGTCCATAAGAATAACTCAAGAGCATGTATTCAGGCAGATGTCACCCACAAAAGCAAAATGCAAAGCTTCCCTATGATTTAAACTGCTAAAACTTTGTCTTGTCTCTATCCTAAATAGGAATATAGTTGTTTTTATTTATTTAACTGTGGGCCCCGTAGGGAACTATTATGAAGCCTCCCCTCACAGGTGAGCATGGATTGCAAAGAAATGCAGTAGCAACTGGACGCAAGCTATGGTGGCAGAAAGAAGGGCAAAGAAAATTTAATCAGAGCAAATGGAACAGAAATCATCAATACACAGAAAATGCCATCAAGATAAAGCAGCTCAATACACCTTCACCCACAGCTAGACCACAGATTAAACTACACGGGTATATAGAGCTCCAACTCAGCATAGAAATTCTCCTTTCCCTATTCAGTACCCCACAACCCCGTACCCACCAGTGTCCTCTCCCCGTGCCAAAGACATCGGCAAGAGCTGAACCTTGGCAGCGCTCCACTCCAGAAATCACAAGGGACTGGAACTGAGAGGGGAACAGAAATTGGCTACTGTCCTGGACTGAGAAGAAAGCTCTGAGGTCTGAAGGAGCTGATTTGGTGTCATTGCTCTTAAATGCAAGAGACATTAGGGTCAGCAGGGGGGACTCTGGACACAATGTGGAGCAATTATGTTATGCGAGTTCTGCCCTGCAGAGCTTACTCAGGTGGACAGACTCATTAACAACAATTAACATCTCATTTCCAGACATGGCTTGTAAAAGTACAAGGGTAATCACTGACTCAAAGCTGAAGTAACATTTAAAAGTCAGTTTTACTGCACGTCCAAGTCAAACAAACCAGATCTGAGTTTCTGCGCTCAGTAGTCTCATGAGCTGTTTCTGGGCAACAGGCAGGCAGTTACACAAACAGCCTCGCTGCAGCTCCAGCGGCTGAAATCAGTTTATTTAAACTGCTTCTGAATGGTACCTAATTGCACTTTGCCTCCATGCTTATTTATTATTTTGCACGAGGTGACCCTGTTACTTAGTGCAGCTTGGCAAGGAGAACGTCAAAGGGAGGTTCAGAAGTTATCAGAGCTTTCTTATCTTGTAGCCAACATGATTTCCTAATTGGTGCACATCTGCATTGAATTCTGTGAATTTTAGCACGTTGAAATCATTGTGGTTCAGAAAAGCTTTTCTGGAGCCTGCTTGGTTGGTATACACTCAAATCACTGCTGCTTCATGTCCTAGTCCTTCAAATGCTCAAGTACTTGAGTTACGTTGGGGGGTTGGACTAGATGAACTTTCGAGGTCTCTTCCAACCCCTAACATTCTGTGATATGAGCAGTACCATTGACCCAGTGGGAATATCTGAGTGGGGAAGTGTCTGCAAAATCCAGACCCTAAATCTGAAGTGAGGCTGAAAAGCTTGGGTGAAAAAGAGTAGGAGAGAAGGAAGGACATGATAAAAACATACTAAGTAGCAAATGACCTCAGGCTGTGAAATCAGGTGTTAGTATTTATCTTCTCATAATAAAACAATAAGGTTCTCCTTGTAGCACAGGTAAGATAAGAAACAGAGAAATGACAGAAGGAAATACTAGCTTTTAGTCAAGTCACATAATTCTCTTTCCATCACAAAAAGTAATTCATGCTGGAAATTAATCAAAATTCAGCCAGGAAACTATTGTACTTCTAGCTATGGAAGAATGATACATGCGTTGGATGATTATGTAAGGAAAAAGATAAAGCAACAATAATGGGGCAATTCCTTAGCATAGACTCGAGGGAGAACAGTGGCAGCTGAGACAAAGAAGTATGTACAAATTAGGCTGAAAAGCAGTTTGGGGCAGTGATTTGTATTATGACATATTTCTACATCCTATTACCCGGAAGTATTATTAAGCCAGAAAAAAAAAATCAATTTTTTGTAAATAATACTCTTGAAGACCTGCATACTCGGGGGTGCCACTGCTCATTTAGGGTTTAAACTGAGTTTCCAGGATCAGACACGCAGTAAAATAAGCCCTTCCATTACCTTGGACAGCCCGCCGCGAGACGCGAGGGTGACTTGCTCTTGACCTGCTGGTCTCAGTTTTGGCATCACGCCCTGATTTGAGTAAATGTGACTCACTAATATTCTACAGAAATACGGTTTCCAGGTTGTTGGGTGATTAACTAATTTGTCCTGTTGCAATTCTTTCCACTCACTCCTCTTTACAGTGTGGCAGGAGGGATGAACTGTAAATTTGCTTGAACGGCACCACCAGCAAACCCAGCATAAGACCTCCTGCAACTTGCACATTCTGAAACCACGGCATGCTGAATTTAAATAGAAAAAAACCCCCACTTTCTCCCTCACCCACTGCACCAATCTGAATGATTGCTGAGACAGAGGCACTGAGGAGTTGACGATGAGTGTGGTGTTAGATGGAGGCTGAGCCTTTGATGTGCCATCGCATGTCAGTTTGGGATGTTGCTGTGGAGCCCCCACATTTCAGAGCCCATCGGGCTGGAGCTGATGAGCACCCCCAGAACCACAGCTCCTTCATATAGAGAATATAGAGAGCAGCAGATTTTCAATGGGAAAAATGCCTGTTTGTCCCATCCCAAATGCTCTGCAGCAGCTTTCAGATTTTGACAACTGCCTGGGAAAGCGTGGAGGGAGTTTAGGGGATACCCAATGGCTTCACCCCTCTTCTGATCCCAAAGAGTCACTGACGTGTTTGTGCATAGCAGCCAGAATGAACCGTCTGCAACTTTGCAAGTCTTTTTCCAAGAGGAGCAGTAATCAGGGTGGCTCTGAGCTCTGGGGATCACGCCTGGATTCCCTGAGAGGCTGAGCATCAAATCTTCGAGTAATCAGGGCTCAGCAGAGCCAAGCAAATTTAAATCCTTTAGCTTATTTGTTTCTGAAATGCTTGGAGGACTCTCCACAGCATGGATTCATGACACTGCCAGGTTTAGGTGATAAACTGCCAGTTTCTGAGCTTTAACATAGATCTTCATAGGCTTTTATCAACACCCCGAAACACTAACAATTCTCTTTCTGTCTCGTCTTTTCTTTCCACTGTGTAATTTTTTTTTAAATGCCAGGATTTTGTTTCTGAAGATCACACTGTCATTTAACTATTTAAAACTGCTATGTACCCATGTATACAAATTTACCTCATGTATTTCCACATTGTCTGAGATAACTTCGTAATTTCACACTTAAATTATTAATTACTTTGCAAACACATAATCTCAGACGTGGCTGAGTAGCTGAAATGCAGCATTTTAAAGTTAGGACGACTAGATGGTTTC
>VYZX01009707.1:229364-452914 GCA_013401335.1 Brachypteracias leptosomus | reverse complement strand
TTTTTTTTTTTTCTGTTTTGCAGAGCTCAAATAATTTCATTCTCAAAATGTCCATGTACAACTGAATTCATTAGCTTCCTTTTGGGTGATGAAACATAAACTATTGGCACTTATTGAGCCTGGTAATCAAAGATAATTTGAATATAATGTAGCCTCGAAATTAATAGCCCTGAAACAAATAAGAATAATAGACTCTAAGGAAAATTACCAGAATAGGAACACAGCAGGCTCTCTTTAAATGTGTCTTTAAAAATAAATTGCATACTAATAATCCTATAATTCAATTGAAAAAAGAGTGTCTTTCTATGTTTATTAGATACTCTGGAAAAACCACAGTCTTTTATAATACTGTTTCTCACAAATCACTTTATTTTAATGACAAGATACCGTGCATTTCATCTCACATTTAAGTAAATATGTTTATTTCATCCTGAAGAGAGATTTTATTTTAACTTTAAGATTATAATTTCTTACAAGCCTCTCACAGAACAACATGAGCTCTGCCAAATGGAAAAATGTACCACCCCCCTCAGTATGTTTAAAAATTAAGGGTTTTTTTCCTCCAGCACAGAAAAATACTTATTTATTCTGACAGAGCAGCAAAGGATAGCGATCTGGGACACTAAAGTTAACTGCTGCCTGAAGTCATAAACATCTGGTGGCTATTTTAATTGCATTGTGAACTAACCACAAAATCCTCCACTAAAAGAATAGAAATATTCCCCCTGTGCAATATTGTATTTTAGAATTCCTCTCTTCTGAATCAATGTCAGACGTGATTACAGCACAATGAAGTCTGTGTTTTCATGCCTGCATCTTCTTTAAAATGCTGCGTACTGTTATTGAAATTACAGTGTTACTCAAAGATTCATATACAGAGAATTATTCAGGTTATTGCTGCAAACGCTGACATAAAGACAAAGCAAAATGTTAATGCTATTGCTGCTTTTTTGCGAGTAAGTCAGATAAATTAGTATGTCTGTATACAAATGCTGGACATTAGAAAACACACGGATAATCATACAAGCACACAATTTTGCATATATAAAAATGTATATATGTATATATATAAAGATATTTATACATATATATGTATATACATGTATATATAGGATGCATTTAGTAAGTAGTAACACCACCTACCTAAATATGAATAGAAATTGTTGTTAATAAAAGACTTGCTTGAGTTGTACAGGGACCTTCTAAATGTCTGTGCTTCCTGGGGAGACCAAATGACCTCTTTTTTACAGATACCAAGATCAAAGCTCTTGGTTTAGATACTCCAGCTGTCTCTCTCGTTGGCATTTGACATGCAACCCAGTCCATTTAAAATCAGGGGGCATGTAAACATTTTAACCCTTGGCAGCAGTATCTGAGAAAGATGCTAGCAATAAATGGTCATAACTGCCTGCGCCAAATCACATTTGGTGTCCTTCCTTTGAAGTCCATGCAGGCACTGTACCCTATGGTTTTGACAAAGAGCCAAGTCCAAAAAAAGGATGTAGGCTCTCAAAGCTGCCCGGATGTGGACTTGGGGATCCAGAGTGGCTCCATGCAGCTGAACGGTTGCCTCCAAACGTGCCGCAGGCCTTCATGCCTGACCTTTGAAGGTCTTTGCCCACGGCTCTGCTCTGGTGCGCTGCCTGCATCGCCCCAGCATTCAAGTGGCAATTTTTCTGCCTAAGTAGAGAGTCACCTTCATCCCTTGTGAAGCCTCCTTTGGTGGGTGTACACAGGGGTGACACATGTTGACAGGATTAGACCCTGCACTTGATATAGTCACAGCTATTTTCTTTTTTAAAAATCATTGCCACAGGAGGGTGCCATTTTTCTGTTTAAGCCCCAATTGGTCAGGTCTCTTCCTCAGAACCAAGTCACAGGGTTTAAATTCCTCTTGAGATCCATCATGTCCCAGAAGAGCAGGAGATGATGGATATGAGCTCAGGAGAGGTATCCTCACATGCCCACACCCTTCCTATCAAAGTCAAGCCAGGTCCCTAGGGACAGGCGAGCAAAAACCATCAAAAAGATCCTATGGGTAAAAGCATTTCTTCTGGAGAGGACTTCTGGTCCTCACTGACAGGTTGATTCCTGTCACATTTTTGGAAGAAAGAGAGCAATGGAAAACTAGCACACTTCTCTTATGCAGCCATGCTTTATAAAGAGTCAAAATCTCTCTCTCCATCTCTCTCTTTCCAGTCCTTGAAAAAACAGTGGTGAACCTCATCGCAATGTATTCCTGAAGCTGTCTGTCTCCTGCAGCCGGTACCCATGATCTGGAGAAAGGGTGTGCTATGTACCCAGATTAAATATGTCCCATTAGCTTTTCTGTGGCCTGAATGCCATTCCTTCCATGTAGGGAGCCCAGTCACTTAACTCAGCTTCATTTTGGGTTCAGGTGCTTAAATACTTTTACCCTTAAAATGCCAAAAAGTGCCTAAAGTGCCCGGGTCACCTATACCCAAGCCAGCTGTGGTGCAAAGGCAGTAAGGCAGGCTGATGTGACACTGCTTATCAGAGGGGCAGAACAGACCAGTGGCATAGTGCCTCATAAGGTGATGCAGAACTTGTTCAACACCACTGATGCTCATTGTAAAGAGGAAGAGGGCACTGCAGACCTGGCTACATTCTTCCCAGAGAGACGCTCTTTGTAAGGTGGGTGCTGCAAAGCCAACCCTGCTGGTTATTGCCTGGCAGTGGAGTGTGTGCATGGATGAGATGGCAGGAACTGGTACCTGGGGGGGAGACCCAAGGACCCAGTTCCTTCTTGGAGAACAGATGGTGTAGTCAGTTGAAATGGCAGAAATAATTCTGATGGCAGAACCCCAGGAATTTCCATTCTCCAACCACAAAACAGTTTCTGCTACACTCTCCCATGTGGTTGGCTTCTGCAAACAGCTGCGTTTCAGGCACATCCACCTCCTTCTCCATTCAGCCACTTCCATGAAGAAGGATTTGTCTCCTCCATGCCCAGAAAGGGAACAGTTCAGTTACACATCTATCCCAGCACTGTGATCTCCCACCTCAGGTCTCTGTGGGGAGCAGTGAGGCATGCTCATGAGCATCCCTGTACCTGAGTCCCACTGTTTATGGGCAAATGTAGCTAAACACTGACATTTCCCTGAGTCCTAGGCCAAATAGCGCCAGCTGGTTTGTACCTACACTGGTCTTACCCTAATGGATTTGTCCAAGGTGAAGCTGCTTCAGCCCTGTGGTTCTCCATGACATGCTCAAAACTGGTCAGGTTGTAGTGGTTCCTCCATTATTAAACTCATGAGTACTCAAAACTACACTCAGAGAAGAATTAGTAATATTTAATTCAAATTGATTTCAGTTGACTTTCAGTATTTAAAGGCAAGCTGCAAATAAAACTATTAATGGCATTGTAAGCACTGGAGTATGTTTCTGCATTCAACATCTATTGTCAGTAATTGTGCAAATATTTTATACCAAAAAAGATCTCAGCAAACATGATCTAAGGAGGTCATTGAAAGGGGAAATTATAAAATAATGCTAGCCTCTGAAGTTTTTTCCCCATTAGTCTTTCTTATAGAACTGCAGCTATTAAAGTGTCTTGTTAAATATGTGGCTTTCAAATAAGTGCCCACTAACACAAAATTTACTGTGCCTTAATATTGTCTAAAAGTTAAGCCTGTACAAAGAGATAAAACAACCTAACTACACCATTTCAGAGTTTAAACAAATACACTTTGAGCTGTAGTGGCAAGATTTGGTTGTTGTTAAATGACTGTAATTGTATCAGTGCATTTATTTCCACTTCAGATGATGTTACAGAAAACCATTGGGGAATGGTTTCCTAATAGTACAAGTGTAGGTAGAAGCATTAAAGAAACACTATGCTGTGCTTCTGTAGTTAGTACAGAGCTGCCTACAGATGTTTGTAGTCAGGAAATTGAAGAAATCAACATAACACCTTCAACATTGATGCTGTTTAATAACTGCTACCTAACCAGAAAGACTGAAACTGGATTTCAAGCATTCCAATCCTGCACTTCATTATCAATTGCTGATATGGATCACTGGTCACAGCTCTAATTGACTGATTACACAAAAGCACTTTGCAAAATCAAGACTAAGCCTCTACAAAGTATGAGCAACTGGTTCCAATGGAGCTTCAAGTTTGCATAGAGTCACCAAAATTGAATTTGCTGACTTAAAAGCAAAACTCAGGAGGTTTGCCCTATGCATTTGCAGAGTCTGAAGGAATAATGAATAGAATGGGAACAGCCAGATGAAGCTTTAATTTCCAGGGTACAAATTGAGCAGCATTGTTTAAAAATACATTTTGTGTTTGGCTTCAGGTGAAAAAAGGATTTAGATGAGAATTGGCATTAACGTTGGAAGATCAGCTTTTGATTTGCCGATAGCAAAATTCAGATGAATTTTGAGAAAAAATGATAGCACAAACTAACACGCCTCTGGAATATGATTTCATTGACGGGGCTGTGAGCTTGTTTTGCTTTTACCTATTTCACAACTAATTAAATTAACTGGTGCTGCGTCTACCTATTTACACTGTAATCTCAAATCTAATTCTGCAGATGGCCTTGAGACATCTTTTCATCTGTTGCCTTGCAAACAAGAATAAAGGCAGAGACAGAGAAAGGGAAGCATAATAAAAATTCCCGGTAGTAAGTGAAGATCTGAATATCAAACTGCTTCGTTGTCACAATTATTTAGAAACAAGCCATCTTGCTTTCAGCTTGCGCTATGATCTCACATGGCAAATGGTGGAATATCAGATCAGAGGCGTAGAATTTATGTAATAAATTAGTCACATCAAGCTTAATAAGGTTTTGTGTTCTATTTCTGCAGCGCCATGCTATCCATTTCATGAAGGCTAGAATATGTTTTAAAAGACCCTCAGAGTTTTCATGGGCATTTCAGCAGCCCAAGAACAGAAGCCATTATACCTTTGCAACCTAATAAATCCTACCAAACTGGTGGGTTTTTCTTCTTCTTTTGAAATTCAGAGAGGAGATAAATGAGTTAAAATAACAAGGAGGAAAATTAACTTCCTGTAAATCTTTGCCAAATTCTACTTTATGGAAAAAGACAAATGTAATTTGGGACAGCAGATTTGTATTAAAATGTGACCCTTTACAACTGGAATGTCCATAACGGGTGGCAGTTGAAAGATCTGTTTTATAACCTCGTCACTTCTTTAACAGCCTTGCATGCAATAATTTTTGCATTCAATTTCCTGTACATGTGTAAGACAGCTTGCCCAAGGGAATTGGGTTGCNGAGGAGCAAACACAATATAAAAAAACCCACCCCACAAAATAACACTTACTGTATTTATGAAGCACTAAAGTTTTCATTTTTTGCTTCCAGGGAAATGGAAAAAGTCATGGCCTGATCCCACCAGACTTGTGCCACAACTCTGCCGGCTGGAGAACAAGACCTCCTCACTGGGGAGAGCAAAGCTGTTCCTCGTGGTGGCTGTCAGATCCAGATACAAAATGCTGTATTCCCCTTTCCTCTTCCATCTCTTCCAGTTGAGAATGGAAGAGGAAGGGAAAGGAGTAGGAAAAGAGTTAAACTCAGCCTTGCAGCTAACGAGGATAGTTCTGAGTCAGCTATGACAAGAGATGGTAAAGATGTCATTTAGTTTTAATATTTATCTTCCTGACAGTAGTCCTGGACTGTCATGGCACAACTGTATAACTTACAATTTATTATTTGGCATGGGAAATCATAAGGAAATCCTTTACTTAACAATGGAAAGTGTTTTCAGCCTGTTTGACAACTGACACTTCCTTGTCTATTGTTGTTGGGTTTGAGAAGGAAACTGCTGGAGGGAATTGGTAACCCAGGCTGTGCCCAGAGGACTGACTAGACAACCGATTAATCTCCTCTGCCTGTGTAGTTCATTCAGAGCAATAAAAATAAATCAGCTACTGAACTACATAAGGAAATTTTATACACTCAGTTATCTCTGCTAACTAATGCTCCAGGCTTTTGGAACTGTCTTTGGGCAGATAAGGATCCTTAGTGCCTTCAGGAAAACCCATAAATGCCCTGTGCTGGGTATGAGCATTGGCTTCAGCAGCACTGGGGCTTTGGAAGGATGTGTTATGCAGTGCTTGCAGACTTGAGGTCTTCTATCTTGTGGTGGATGATAGTACTTCCACCCAACTACTGCCAGCAGATTAAATGGAGGTCTTTACAGTTTGTGAACGTAGGTCATCTATATTTAAAGTTCTCATGTGCGTATAGCTCCATATCTATATGTATTAGATGCATGATGTTTAACAGCTTCTCAGCCTTAAGTATTACTGGTGTTAAGGCTTTCAGCTAAGACTAGATCTGGTTTGGGTTTTGTAGGAGACGTCACCCCTGGTTTTGGCAGGGTCACATTGTCCTGGAGCAATTTAACGCCCCTTTGCCTTTTCAGGAGGAGGATGGTCTCCAGGATGCCTAAGCATTGCATTGCAAGGGGCTCACAGGTGTAACAGAGGCATAGGTGGTGGTAATAACTCCAGAAAATTAAACACTTTTTTTTTTTTTGCTTTTCTTCTTTTTTTTTTCAACAGACAATAACCATCTTACAAATCACTTGTCCAGACAATGCTGCTCACTTCACCCAAATACAATAAGAAATCCAACAAAGCAGTCAATATCGTAATCAATTTTTCCAATTTCTTTAAAAAACTTCGAGTGATGTGGCAAAATAAACTCCCATCTGGATAACCTTTGTTGACACAACAGCATTCATCACCTAGAGAAGCTGCCTTCTTTGATTTGTTTTATCCAGCAATGAAGTAAATGGGTCCTAGCTCTCCAGCTGCATTATCTGCAAGAGCATTAACATGTCTGCTCTGCCATTTATCTCCTGTGCTTCCTGACACGTCCTTCGTCCTGCTGTCACAACAGATATTTCTGCAGCTGGAGACACTCTGCAGTGAGCGTAGCTGGCCAAAGCAGGTACATGTACAGCAAGAGGGAACTAGGACACAGCACATCCTGAATAAAAAAGCCTTTCTTTCACCTTCACCTCCTGGGAAGGCAAGAGCATGCTGGCAGCACCCTTTATATCACAGAAACTGCACCTGCACCTGGGAAGGGCATTACTCAAACACCCCTCATCAGGGTGAGCCAGAAGATGGGGACCAGTACTGTGCAGGAAACACTTTTGATTTTTCAGAAGAAGGAGCAAGCCCTGCTGTGCTCTACATTTCCCAAAATACCCTCAAGGATGAAGAGACTCCAGACACCTCCTTCAGGACCAGGGCACCAACACAGCATGTTTGGCAGCTGTGAAACTGCACAAGACTCTTCTAGCTGACCAATCACAGACTCGCAAACTGACTGAGGTTGGGAAGGACCTCAGTAGGTCATCTTCTCCAACTCCCCTGCTCAATCAGGGCCACCTAAAATCAGTTGCCCAGGACTGACAGCCAGACCCAGACAGCCTTTGAATATCTCCAAGGATGGCAACACTACAACCTCCCTGGGCAATCCATGCTAGTGCTCTGTCACTCTCACAGGAAAAAAATTATTTCCTGATGCTCAGAAATGTGGCAAAAGGAGCAGAACCAAAGTAATTTTAACCAGTTTGTTATCCTGATAGCACGGCAGCCTTTAAGAACAAGATGGTCCTTTGTTTTCTCTTTCTACAGGATTTCATTTGGTGTTCTGTAATAATGGAGAGGCTCTAGAATGCCAAAAAGTCTCCCTTCACCGCTGTTCATAACACTTGCAAGCTGTCAGTTCCCCTGCTATGAGCTTGTTTTTCTTGACAAGGACAGCGCTGACCACTTGTGCTGGCTAAAAAACTCTTGGTGCCAGAGGCAAGCCTGCAACTGGACTAGTTACAGCTGTTAAGCCTTCACACCAAAAATCTCCCTTTGCAGAACCACTGTTGTACAGCTCACACTCCTCTGTGCTGCCCTAGCCATACCATAGAGTAGGTCTGCATTTTTGTGGTGGTTTCAATGGAATCAATATTATTCCTTTGTGTTATTTGGCTCAGCATCATTCAAACCCCCAAAGCACTGACAGCAGCCTAGAATCCAACCTCAGCAAGATAGACTTTTTTGCCATCTTTTTCCTATTGAAATTGTGCTAATCAGATGATCAGCATGCAAATTTCACTGGATGGACGTGTGTAGGTGGCACACTAACACAGCTGGCTGCTGTCTTGCCACCAGATCTGGAGCCACCAAACCACAACACTGCTGGCATGAGGCTGCCACTGCCTGAGGACTCAGCTGCTGGCTCCATAATTTGCACAAACATGGGTTAAAGTGCATGGATTTTTTACGCAACCATATGGATAGAAGATGTCAAGGTCGTAACTGCCAACTTTATATCACCAGTCAGGTAGTTTAGCACTGATAACAATTGGATCTGTTCTTACCAGGTGGGTTCCTGAACAGAACAGGACTAACTTTTTAATGATAAAAAAAGTGCAGCTTGATAAATATTTTTATTTCCGACTTTAAAACCTGGAGCCTGAAAACTACAAATACATTGAGGAGTCTGGATCCTGTTTAGGAAAGCAGCAGGGATTAAAATGCCTGAGTAAGTGACAGGCATAAAGCACCTTTCTGCTCCTAGGCCTAAAATATTGTTGATACAAGGGATTGTCAGCAAACGTATTCCAGGAAACAATTTATTCAGTTATTCTGAGTTGTTACATTTTGTTCTGGTGGTGGATACACTGGTGAAATCAAAAGGGACAACCTATCCTTTCCACAGTAAATTAAACACTAATGTGCTTTGGAAAGCAATAAGGAGGGATAGGGTGAGATTTAGGAGAGCTGGGTTTATTTCACATTCATTCCCAAATTCTTTACACATTTGTGCGCAAATCATCTTAATAGTTTGAGTCTTTATAGCCTAAAGTGTAAAAATATTTTCTTTCTCTACAGTCCTTTATCTCTCTTGTCTGTCTGGCTTGTAAGTTTTCTCTGTGTAAGTACAGTGTGCATTAACAGGACTCCAATATTAGATGGCAATTCTAACACTATTGTAATAATAGGTGTAGCCAGCTCACATTAAATCACCATATATTTGATGTAGCAGTGACAGTTTCAGTGGATTTAGGCTAGAGAGAAATTTATCCACGAGTCTTTAGCAGTGATTTAGATATGAATGCCCTTTTTATGTAAAGCGATAGTTGGAAGGATTAAGATTGGGAGGTTAATCTTTCCTAACGGCTAACTCATTGTTTTCTCACGATTCCAAAATTCTTTGGTAAAAAACATGGTCTGGACAGCTCACCATAGGCAATTTTGGAATGGAAAGTTAACCGCAAAATAGTCAGAGCTGGATATCTTGCAAAACTCACTCAAATTCCGATTTCCTTCTGAGTCTTTCTTCTAAAGATGCCAGACACATTCCTATCCATGTCCAACAACTCTGTTTTCTGAGACAGGAACGTTTGCACATAGACACATATCCACACAGAGACACACACACGCTCAAAAGAAACAACTTCACGTCTCTGCCAAAGAACACGTACACTGGAAAATATATTGATTAAATAACTTGTTTTTCTTATCACAGGCTAAGAAAGCTCACCCTTTGTAAGAAAGGGTCTGCTCGTAGGGGAGGCTAACATCAACGTTATTAGTAATTAATTAGGAATCTCTAATGGTTTTTTTCCCCTTTGGTTTCTGAAATGGGGAGTCGTCCCAACAAATATTTGGGACAGAAGGGAGTTGTGCTGCTCATCCTTCCCAGAAGGAGAAAGATTTTCTGTCAAAGAACTGTTGGAAAGCAAAGAGGGAAGGTGCCGTGAATACTTTTTTACTTGAATCCCAATGTCTGGAATTTAAAATGAGACCTCTTTGTGCTATGCTAATATATACCTAGTATAAATCTGCTTCCAATCTCCATTTGTAAATTTTGTCCTTAAATCCATCTACATAACAGGTTAACAAAAGCTTTTTGTTTCCAGCAGATTTCTCCTTGGTCATTCTGAAACAAGTCTACAGACCAGATTTATGTCTATTGGACTCCCTGTCCATCTACTTTCCCTCTGGAGCACTTTTCTTATGGTCTTGCCATTTGGTGACTGCATGGCCCCTGCTCTTGCCAAGGGGAAACCTTCCTCCATGAGGATTCAAGCATATTTATAGGCTAAGGTAGAGAGATCTGGGGTTTTTTTGAGTATACCTTTCATATATCAAGGATTTGTGGATTTCAGGGTAGCTTGAGCTCAGGGGTGACCCAGAATAGAGGATGCTGCTCATGCTTTCACATAATGGGTTCAAAACATATGCAGAACACATTTAGGGACAGGATTTACGAAACATCCTTGTATTAGGCAAAATCTGCTCCCATGGCCATTTCCGAGTGGTACGTGCACATAAATGGAGCAATGTGAGGCCATTGAAGAGCCCTTTTGGAAATCTGCCAGAGAACACAGTTGTGGGATGACATTTCTCAGTCACACCCCGAATTCTTATATTCTTCCATCCTGTTGGAAATGAAAGTCTTGTTACTTGGAAGTTGTTAGTTATGCTTCCAGATCCTAAACAATTATTAAATAGGGCTATCTCAGGTTATTTATGGCACAGCTGCAATCAGAAAAAATGGCTGTAAAAGTGCCATTGTGGATAACGGGTTCATGAGCAGCTTTCTTCGCTCTGTTTACAAATCAGGGGAGTTGTCAGCCTCACAAACCCAGCCAGAGAACTGAGATTTAAATGGGGTCATTTCTGGCTCAATAATCATTAGCAGTACTGAACTTTCTGCAAGATAGAGTCCTCCATCTAGGCACAGATTTATATCGGTAGGATCAGAGTCTCCAGCACATAAATTCTTTCGAGGCCAGCGCTGCCTACATTTATGTTTTAAAGTATCTCATGAAAGGGGCCTCAGAGACATATTATATCAGAATTAAATGTTATTTTAAAATCAATGTGTCCCTGAATCCGTTACGCACTTTTGGCCAGCCCCAGGCATTACTGTTGCTAAAAAACCAATAATTTAATTTTACTGGCTAATTCATTCTGGACACCTTTAGATGAGGCAGTGACCTGATGTCTTTTTGAGACTGGTAGAGAGACAGAGAAAATAAAGGAGAGAAAAGTCTTTGAAGCTTTGACTAGGAAGTCCAAGTTTGGAGGAAAGGATTTTGTGCCATACAAATTTGGTTATTGTAAATTTGGGACTGAACTATATCATTATTTTTTATAGTGGCAAAAAATGAAAAACTCCTTTTAACAAATACAGTTCTAGCTGTCCCTTTTGGCTTGTCAAGTCCAAGTGTGCTGTGCACCGGATATAATTAGCCTGATGCACAAGCTAGTGAAATAAATGGACTTTTAATGCTGCTCAGGGTGCTCAGAGAAGAGCCAATGCAAAAAAATACATTAGAACGGCAAGTCAAATAAAATTGCTTTGCGCAAATGAGTTTTTGGCTTGTTTTCTCATTTTGTCTTTGGATGTTTCTTCTTGCTTTTGTTTTCCTTTTTATTGTTGGAGGTTTTTTCTTTGATTGAGTTATTCTTCATAGCTTCCAGGGAGCCAAACCTGCTGCAGGCACAAACTTCCCTGACTATCTGATCTTCTCTCCCTGTTCCAAAGAGTTGGCATTTGCTATGTTTCCTCTCAAGAAACAGTCTTGCCAGCTCCCCCATGGCCCACTGCTGTGCACTCCAGGCTGTCTGGTGAGGGTGCCCCTGGACCTAGTGAACTGCAGGCTGAGCAGGTTGAGCCTCAGAAGGGGCAAGGGTCAGGAGACCTCTCATCTGCCCCCTCTTCACTGTGTGGGAACATAATTAAATTTACTGTCTTGTTTTTTTCTTGGAAGTGGAAAAATTCTTCTGGATTCCACTGACTTCTACTTCTGGCTCTTTCTCTTCAAGAAAAAATAAATTCAGTCCTGAACTTCAAGAGCCCTTTGCTTTGGAGCTGTCATTTTGAGAGGAACTTGTCTGCCTTTAAATCACTTCAGTTCTTAAGTACATATAATTTGTAAAGAGCATAAGTCTCATGCTAACTACATACATCCTGTGGATGTTCATACTGAAAGGCCATCCTTCTTCCACCATGTACTGAAAGAGGGAAATGAATCACAAAACACAAGCCTCCCTGAGCTGGACAGAGTGCAAGTGTCTCCCTATCTTGGTTGAAATAAACTTTTGGCTCTGAGCCCTAGATCCATTTAAGCTGGTGGCAACCTTCCCATTGCCTCCAGTGGCACTGAATTTGGCCCTTGGACTTTTATGCTGTTAAATGGAGCTAATAATCCCTGGGTGAGCCAGAAGGGTCCCCTCCAGCCCACAGGGTCATGGGTCTGACTCTCACTTGCTCAAACATGCAAAACAACACCATCAAAAGCTCATAAACAGCGGTAAAGGCTGGAGGTTAAAAGAAATGTCTGCATGCTTCACAGAAATCCAAAAGCAGTTGTGCAACTGCAAACATATTAAAGCATGAGTCAGTCCAGCTTTTGGAGGGAAAACACATCCCATGGTGGACAGATACAGTGGGTAGATGGACCGCATGGCCCACTGCCACCCTAAACTGTTGCTATTTTAGATTTCTCATATTATTTGCAAAAACAAACCTTTCAAACCAACTTTTGTGCCACAAAGTGGGGTGTAACTTCCCTGTAGCTTGGGCTTCTGCCCCAGATCTCATTATTTCTCCTGTTACACTCCCAGTTTTCCACTTTACTTTCCTATAACTCTGCTCCCATTGTTTTTAGCACTGCCCTTTTTTGTGTCCTCCTCGCTGTTCACACCTCCTTAATCCCAATGTTTGCAGTTACTCTCTTGTTACTTTTCCATCAGCTGGAATCCTTCTGTACAGTTAAACAAATTATTTTTGAAGATCTCTTTAAGTGTTGCTTTCTTCTCACCTGATCCTACAGTCCACATTTTCTTCAACTCTGTGCCAGTATTGGTGCTTGATTATTTGTGTTGTTATTATTAGCTGGTTTGGTATATGCCCACATTTATGCTAGGTCGTTTTTCCAGTTCAATCACTACCCTCACCTACCCAGTTTGATGAACTCTTTCTTTACTTTTCTAAGGAGCATCTTTGTTAAATGTTCTTTTCCTTAGCCTATTTATGGAAAATCCAGCCTGTTGGAAGCTCAGTTGTTAAAAATATTCTTATATAGGAAAAGCTGGAAAAGTGAAGGTAAGTCAAGCCACTGATGCAAGACTGCTTTGTAGACAGTATTTGGCTGGTCACCTTTTACTAATAGGTGAAGTCAGCATCCCCTTGATCACCTCGTCACGCAGCTGTAAACCTCATGCAGCTTGTGACAACACCTACAGCAGTCAGTATGTGGGAGAAATACAATTTCATCTCTAAAATTTTACACACTGTTGTTATGAACTGTGAAAAGATGGCAGCTTTCCATACAGAAACAGCTGGACTTGTATGTGGATGAAGCAAGCCCTGTATTTTACATTTGTACTTGTCTTATCTACTACAAGGTAAGGATTTCTGGAAAATGGATCAGTCACTGCATTCATACACAAAAGCATTTTGCTATCCTCATAACAAGAGTCATAGAAAGTCATTAAATTATCATACATATCCCATGATCCAGTGGCACGTAGATTTTCAAACCCAGCTTGGCATGTTTTCTTGGAAAATGTGAGTTTTTCAGTGAATAAGCCATTTAGTTCTTAAAATATTGCCTTTTTGCAGAGCATGATTGAATGTGTCTTGGATGCCAATCAGCTCACTCAGTGAAGAGAAAGAACAGACAAAACTCTTGGAGTGTTAAAAAGCTCTTTAGCTGCCATCCACTGTGCTGCTTTCCTTAAGCAGCAAGCCTGGTGGGGAGCTGGTTTTTCTCTTCTTGCAAAAACACTTGGGCATGTGCAGTGCAAGGCTTGAGTGAAGCAGCTTCCAGCAGAAGCAAGTCACTTCTTAACTAAGAGCCCGACTAAACTCAGTGGAGACAGAAATGAAAAATGAAAAGTTAATATTTTGGCTCCAAGGTCCTTCTGGCAGACCTAAGATTATCTTTGGATGTGTCAAGAAAAGCTTTCAGGACAGACCCCAGAGCCAAACATTTTTGAAGTGACTTGCAGTTCTGGGAAACTCAGCCAGCTTGAGAAAAAGGGATCTGAAAACACCTTGTAAGAAATCAGGCCCCTTTCTGGGGTAACTCACCCCTCCACCTCCAGTAACTCCACACATATAAAAGCATTGAGCAAATCCTTCTTGAAGATATCTCAATTTCTTCCCAGTAAGACATCTCAGCAAGACAATTCTCATTTCAACATGAACGTCTGGACCACATTAGCTTTTGAGATGTTTTTGCATTTCTATTACTGAGCCCTAACTGCTTTCAGCAAAATCACTCCTGTTGGAAAATTGGTAGACGTTTTGTCACCTATCTCATCAATGACACTGAGAGCTTAGATGTCAGCCTGCTGCTTCAGAAAGGCCTGCTAAATCACAAACACAAGGTGGACGCATCATGCTTGAACTTATGTTCATCGGTCAGACCTCAAAGTTGGCTCCATGCAGAAAAAACAATTCTTCCCTCCCCATAGTGCAAATGAGGAGTTCCCCGCTGAAATCAGTCTGTCTCAAAGTCTATCTCAAAACATCAGCCTTTTAAGATTACATTTGATTTAAGGCTCCATGGCTCAATGTGCAAATGGAGATTCATCATGGATGAGTGGTATCCATCCCTCAGGGCTCTATCCTGGAACCAGTGCTGTTTAATATCTTCATCAATGACATAGCGGGATCAAGTGAACCCTCAATGACCTTGCAGAGTCACCAAGCCGAGTGGTGCGGTTGACATGTCCGAGGGACAGGATCACATGCAGAGGGACCTAGACAAGCTTGAGAAGTGCGCTCATGTGAACCTCATGAGGTTCAACAAGGCCAAGTGCAAGGTGCTGCACATGGGTCAGGGCAATCCCCAGTGCTAATACAAGCTGGTGGATGGATGGACTGAGAGCAGTCTTGTGGAAAAGGACTTGGGTGTACTGGTGGCTGAAAAGCTGGACACGAGTTGGCAACGTGTGCTCACAACCCAGAAGGCAAACTGTATCCTGGGCTGCGTCAAAAAAAGTGTGGCCAGCAGGTTGAAGGAGGTGATTCTGTGTCTCTACTCCACTCTGGTGAGACCCCACCTGGAGTACTGTGTCTAGATCTTGAGTCCTCAGCAGAAGAAAGACATGAACCTGTTTGAGGAGGTCCTGAGAAGGGCCACAAAAATGATCAGTGGGCTGGAGCACCTGTCCTATGAGGACAGGCTGAGAGAGTTGGTGTTGTTCAGCCTGGAGAAGAGAACGCTTCAGGGAGACCTTACTGTGCCTTTCAATACTTAAAAGGGGCCTATCAGAAAGATGGGAACAATCTTTTTAGCAGAACCTGTTGTGATAGGACAAGGAGTGATGGTTTTAAACTAAAAGAGGATAGATTTAGACTAGAAACAAAGAAGAAATTTTTTACAATGAGGGTGGTGAAACACTAGCACAGGTTAGTAGATCCCCCAGCCCTGGAAACATTCAAGGTCAGGTTGGACAGGGCTCTGAGGACCCTGATCTTGTTGAAAATGTCCCTGCTCACTTCAGGAATATTAGACTAGACAACCTTTAAAAGTCCCTTCCAACCCAAACCATTCTATGATCCTATGATTTTATATACAAAGACTTAAAACTTGCACTTAAATGGGAAGGAAATCTTAGTAGTGTGGGGGATAAAATTGACACAGCAAATTAAATATTGCAGTGCAGTTAGGTATGCAGCTCAGCTGTGAATCTGCTGCTACTGTAAGGTCTTCAAGGCTGGTCTACCTTATATAGCCATGGGGAGAAAAACCACACATGAAATGTATGAGACTGAACCTGAGATTTGAAAACAGTATTTCTCCTCCAACTCACATCTCCCTGTCTCTCTGACCTGATGGATACTTGAACATTTACAGAAAGTGAGAAAACCTCAATAGGGGTGCATTGCTCCAATAGCTTAAAGGCTATCTGGCCCTGCAAAGAAAGTGTGGAGTGATAGCCCAGCTTCAGCGGAGCTGGAGGGGAGGTTCTCCACATGGCCACAAAAGTCACTCAGCTGAACTTGAACGGCCATGCCCCTGCATTATCTGAATATCCCTGTACTTTGGTCCCTAGGCAGGAGAGGGAGAGGAATGGCTGGTATATGAATACCCTTGAGGTTCATGCACATCTTCAG
Source organism: Brachypteracias leptosomus (assembly GCA_013401335.1). Classification (NCBI taxonomy): domain Eukaryota; kingdom Metazoa; phylum Chordata; class Aves; order Coraciiformes; family Brachypteraciidae; genus Brachypteracias; species Brachypteracias leptosomus. The sequence goes on along the minus strand of VYZX01009707.1, from coordinate 436,763 downwards.
GTATCTTAGCTCTGCCAGGTTTGCTTAGACTTTCTGGCAGAAACTTAGGCACCTGCTGTGGGTCAGGTGGCAGCTAACATGAAGTTTGGAGCATCTCAGCAGAGCCAGAGGGCTGAATTCAGGTTCATCATCACCCACCCCTGTTCCCAAGGCCTTTCTGGAATTTAATCCCTTCATTTCCCTGAATGCTGCTCTGAGTTCAGATGTGCAAAGAGGCAGACCTCAGATTCAGATGGTAAAAACCAAATTCTTCTGCACCACCACTTCTCTAAGTGCCATTAGCCCAGAGGTGTCCAGCAGGCAGAAGTGCTCCTCTTCAAACTGTGGTCTACCTGGCACTGTACAGGTTAATTATTTTTTTTTCACTAAAGAATATTCCTTTCATCAGCTCATCGGGGGAGGGTTAGATGCAATTGTTGATTAAGGAGAGTCTTTGGTTATTGATCCTTTATGGAAGGATTGGGGCAATAGTGACTCAGCTGTTGCAGCAGAACACGAGCTCCAGACTCCAAGTTGGCTGCCGCCTGCTTCTACTACACTCTTCACACTCAGCCTGGGCCTTTTCTCACCCCCAGACATTGGCAGCTGAGCAATGGAAAACAGAACATGTTCAACATGTAGGAGTGTTTACTTTTGTCATGACACAATTTGGGATTTTCCATTTGAGCTTGAAAAACAAACCCTAAACAGACTTTATTAGGAAAATAGTAGCTATGAGGTAAACTTATGTCAACGAATGCCAAGAGGTCAAACAGACGACGCATGACATTTTGGTTGAATATTCTGTGTGTTCCTAGAAGCAGTGAAAAAGCTGGCTCACAAAGTATTTGCTGGAGCATTATAGTGCCTGGGGAATAGGGAAAGTCCAGAAGGTTCCTGAAAGCAAAGCCTTATTCTGCTCTCTTGTAACAGAGGTCTTTTCTTCATGCAAACCTGAGTGCTCCAGGTGCCAAGGCTGGGGAGTGGCAGGGAATGCCAACACAGCCACACCACCAGCAGGCGCCAGAAGATGCAGGACAAGCTGGTGCTGCAGACATCCCCATTCCAGCCTGGGTGGAGAATAACTCTGACTTTTCCCATGCTGCTCCCAAATTAATTAGTCATAATTCCTTCTGAAAACTGCTCTAACCACCCCATCAAAGCGAAAGATTCACAGAAGTTTCTGTGGAAGGTGCTCTGCTCTCATTAACAGGGGCAGAAATCTGCTCAGCCAGCAAGAGGGGAAACAAGACTAATGATAAAAGCTGAATACGAGGAAGGTAACCATCCCTGCTTCAAGTAAGGTTCATATTTTGTCTTCAACAATTGCAAGCCTGTATGATGTATCTCACTGATTTTTACATTGTACTAATTTTTACTCCTGCCTCATTTTTAACTCCATGAGTGGTGTTTTTAAGAAGAATTTCACATGACACGAAATATCACAAATTAGACCATTCCTTTATTTGACAGCAGTTGGAGACTGGGTAAATCCCATGTTGTCAAAGCTCCTACATTCCTGGGTTATTAGCTGTCTACCAAAATCTTGCCCTTGTTCATCTTCAGGATGCCTTGGCATCATCTGAATAGAAATACTGGATGCATAAAATATCACATGTAACAACAGGTTTTAACAGTTACTCTGGTTTACTATTATCCAATAACTCTGCAAAATGAACATTGATATATATTATGTCCCATTTCTTCCTGTTCTGCTTATTGTTTCAGTGTTAATAACGCCATTTCCAGGTTTGCCTTTCCAGAAATTATTCTCTCTGTTTTACATTGCAGCACACAATATTTGTGGGCAGTGAATAAAAAGTGCTGAGATTATGGAAAGGGAATTAGAAGAAAGTCACCAACTAAGACAAACAGAGCAAATTATCATCACTACAGAACCCCAAGAAGTTAAGACCTAAGTGTCGTGTAGAACCATTTCTCAGAGAGGCAATACACTCCAAAACTCTTTCTCCTCTCAGTAAATGGGGAAAACACTCATATAGACACACACTATTCACAAACTATGAGTTGAAATGCAGTGATTCAGGAGAACACACATACCACAATTAGGTGTGCTAGCTTTCATGGCTGTGATAACCACACTGTGATGGGCGTATCCCAACAGGTCACTTGTAAGCTGCAAATACTACACAACACTGCAGTGTACACAGGGGCCCCCAGGAGATGCCATGACACAATTCAACATCTTGCTGCATATCTCTCATATGAGCTCCAAATTCACATGCTTTATGAGACTTAGTTCACTCTGCTGAAATACTGGAAAATAAGTAATACCATAGAGAAAGAGAAAGGTGGAAAAGGTGTTTCAGATGATGCAAGAAATTTCCACCTGCATGTGTGACTTTGGACAGTAAAGCCACAACCAGAAGATTTCTATGGGCAAGACCATAAAGAACAGACCTGGTGTACAGACCATGGGCCATGTAGTGATAGCTGACTGTGGGAATGCTCTGGTGTGATCAACCTCACAACCTATTATGAGTAAGAACAAGCATTTACCCACAGTCAGTGAGGTGAAATCCCCTGTCTCACTCTGCAATGACTTGTTTGTGTAGCCATGCCCTAAATCTCTAGTCACAAAGCTCAAGTAACTTTGAAAAATAGAAATTTGGGTAATTCATGATTGACTTTTTGCAACATTTGCAGCTGTGCTGCTAGTTCCCTTCTTCCTCAGCCAACACCAAACTCAGCAACATCCCTCAGCACACCTTCATCATCTGTTTGCTCTTCACCATCTCAAATCAGCCAAAGGGGAACACACCACTGAGAGAGAGCTCAGCAAGCTGCTCCCAAGAAGCTCTTCCAACCGGCTCCAATAGGAACTCTCTTCCACAGAAACTCCCTTCAAATTGATGTTTCTTGTTTCTCCTCCCAAACTAGTTGGTTCTTGGTTGATATATCTCTAGCCTCACCCACCACCCCAACCATGATCACCTGGGGGAAGTTGGGGCCTCACCCAGGTGGGTCAAGTCCTGCCTCTGGGGCCTTGGGGAACCACGTGGGGTACAAAACATGTTGCTGGGTTGTGAATCATCCATAGGTCAAGGGGCTGAATGAAGTGCTGGGACCTGGGCTGTGGGCCCCAAGTTGGAATTGACCTATGGATTAGTCACAACCCCGCAACATGTTTTGTTCCCCAAGTGTTTGCAGGCCCCAGAGAGTAGACCCGGGCCCGCCTGTGTGAGGCCCCACCTCCTCCCAGGTGGAAACGAAGACTAAAAGATGAAGGTATGCTGAGGAAATGTTGTTGAGTTTGGTGTGGGCTGGAAGAAGCAGAGAATTAGCAGCACAAGATTGGCATAGTTGGCAGGATTGTTTGAAGGAGGAGAGAGCAAACTAGCAAAACAACAGCATCTAAAGTAAGGTCTCAAAGTGGAAATCCTGTTATGATCACAGCATGTTTACATATTCAAACTCCAAAAGAGTTGAGGTGTGTAAAGTGGGTCTCTGTGCAAAATGTAGGTCCACTGTGTCCTTCAACTATAATTCCAAAGCTGCTTCTTTAATATTTTGACTTGTACTGTCAACAACATTACCAACAACAGCCTTTATGCCAGGCACCTAATTCACACTGAAGCCTCGTAGGGAACAACCACTGTATGAGTAGATGTCCTGGGACAAGCTCCCAATGAGACCAGTTTGGATGCAAAGGTACAACAGAATTCCTCTGAAATGCTGGTGGCTGGAAAAATAACCTTTTACAAGAGGAAGGAAAAGACCAATCCTGGGCTCTAGTTGCATTTTACACATATGTATGTTGTACAGATTAAGTTGTAAGGATCTCCATACTTTGGATGAGCAATAATTGAGATGCTTTAGTCAGCAACCTAGCACTTCCCCAAGTTTCAGGAGGTGCAAGATTGCAAAAATAGACCAATATTTAGCCTTGCCTTGGGATTACTTATGGTGGCTTCCCATATGTTGACTGGTCCATACCCTTTCTTAAGTGATCTGTGAAGTATAAAAGCCACAGCCCCCAACTCACAGGTCTGGATCCCTGTCTAGCAACTAGACATCTAAGGCAAGTTCTTAACTGACTGACCTTTTTCAGTCTAAAACCTTTATTAGTTCTAGATCTGAGCCTCCAAATATGCTTAAAAGCCTGATAATTAAACTCAGGTCAAATCTTATTCCTTCCCTGTAAAGAGTCACATCCACACCTCTACAACACCAGCACATCTTTCTTGCATAGATTAAGTGCTTCAGTGAGACATCCATCAGCGGGGAATCTGAAATCCAGATCTTAGACATTTGTCATGATTCAATTTTAAGTATAAGGAATGTAGGCTTTAAAATGTCAGTTTTGAACCACTAGATCCAGCCACTGCTGACATGGTATATCATGGAGCTTCAGAACTGAGGTGAGTATGATAGCGGAATCTGGTCCTCTCTGATGCAGGGAAAAAAAGCCCAAATCCTGCCTTGGGCACCCTGGTTGGAGCTGGCTGGTGTGCAGAGGCATTCCTAATGCAATCCCACAGCAGATCCCAATAAAAAGACAAATGGAAGTCAATGCACTTCTCCACCCTGCCATTCTTTGATGCTAGACCCCCCTCCATTCACCCACACAAACCCTTGATGTAAATGGGTCAAGACTCACTCTCCATATGGGGCAGTGGATGCTATTTTTAATTTCTGAAAGTTAAACCAGCTCTGAAGCTGGATTAGCGATGGCAGATCCCCCTAAACTATAGGCACGTAAACTGAGGGTGGACAGCTGCTCCGACGTTCCTGGCTGGGAATCCAACCCTTAAACACAGTAGATGCACATACATGGCTTCTTGGCTGCCCCATTTATGCCCATCTGTTATGATGGCACACTGCCTGCTTAGAAGTTGGTCAGATCTTTGCCCTTGGGTAATATACCAGGCAATGATGGATATATAAGGACAGCCTGCATACGGTGGCAAGAGATCTCTTCCCCAGGAAGTGCTTTCTCCTGCTCTGCCCAAACCTTGCAGTCTGGTGTGGTGGTACATGCTTGCACTCCAGGCACACCTGTTTCATTACTGGCCTCCTAATCAGTAAGCAAACCAAGGAGAAGAAAAGAAGCCTGTGGACTTCATGGAAAGTTCTGGCTGTCAACAATGAGCCAGGTTGTATTACAGAGCATTCCCGAAATACATGTGGTCACCAATGGGGACATCAACACGATAGTTCCACCCACTGCCACTCTGCATAACAGGCAACAGGACCAGGAGACAAATCAAATTTCAAAGGATTGCATACATCTGTGCCCAAGATACCACTTGTACATTTGCCTCAAGAAGAGTGCCAAGGGACATAACCCTTCCTGGTCTTTAATAGGGTACATGATGCCTTTTCACATGGGAGCACAATGACTTCAATAACTATGTCAGGTTAAAAGCGGTGATTTTCTTGTCTTCCTTTAAGATATGTCCATTTCCCTTTGTATAAAGTGGGAGAACCCCCATGAAGTGAAGACTGAGAATTTTATGGGCTTCTCTTTCCCCTCACTCCAAAGATTTTTCCCGGAAGCAAAGATCTTGAGTCTGTAGAACAAGTAATATTGGGCTTGATGCAGAAGAGGGCGTGTATCGATCTACCTTTGTATTTGCAGCAACACTTAGAGACCTCAGCTGAGGCTGAAACCTTAGTCATTCTTCAGAACAGCTTCTGTCCTGGGAAGCATAATATGGAAGAAAGCAAAAGAATAAAGTAATCCTGCAGCTAACTACCAAGAGTTGGATAAAATGACTTATGTGTACTCACGGAGGAAAGTTTTATTTTAGCAAAGCCCCTATAAATCCCTCACACTTTATCTATGATGTCAGTCCTTCTGTGCTAGAATTGTCTCAAATACATTTGCACTAGTGCAGGTTGGCAACGGTGCCTCATTTGCTGCCTTTTCTCCAAAGCTTTTCCACCATCTCATAATTCTGCTTCATGTTATTTATTTAGTTCAGAAAAAGCTTAAGGAAAACAAAATTGCTTTGATGTCACCTTGGAAGCTGTTCTTAGGGGAACAATTCACCAAGGACCAGGGTCCTCACTTAGAGAACAGGAGCACGCTTGATTCATTGCATGGTGCCAGTGACCATGCTACAACTCTCTCACCCTACTCTACTCTCCCAGTAAATCTGCACCTATTTCTACACTATCTGCAAAGCAGCTTCCAAACCCTGCGTGAGCTCTGGTGCACGGCGGGTAAGTCCACCAGCGCAAGCGCACTCCAGCTCCACCATCTCATGGACAGGCGGTTGGCAGCATTTCAGAGGTCATTCTTGCATGATGACACACATGTCCCCAAGAGTAGGTCTTGGAAGGGTAACTGAATGTCTAGATCCCACTGAAATCCTATAGTCTCCTTGTCACTGAGGTCTCCATATAAACTGGGAATAACAGGAAATCTCTAGCTTAGAAGAGTGCTATGAGGCACTTAGATACTGGTGTAATTACAGCTATTTATGTACTTCAGGTGGACGGATCTGATGTATTACCCGTGATGGTCTTCTTACTGTCCAAACCAGCCTCCAGCATGTGCACATTTCACCTCAACATGCTGGCCCATATCCCATCACTAACAGCTATTTAGAGTGTGCTTTGAGACTTTCTGATGAAACCTCTGTCATTCAGTCACGAGGATGAGATAATGTTTTAACAAAAGAGAAAGTCCACAATTTTCTCACCACCACCATAGAGAAGACCTTGGTGTGAACTCCTGTCTCTGGGATTGTAGTGCAGGGTGCTGTCCCACCAACCTCTGAGTCTGGCTCAGCCCCAGAAGCCAGGAGTGGACAATCTATGCAGTTTCTGACCGTAGGCCATTTCTCTCACTCTAATTAAGTCTGACAAGCCCAGTTTCTCCTTACATATTGAGCTCACATGTTCCCGTATGAGAAAATTTTATTCCAGCTGCCATTGTATAATCAGAAGTATTATAGGTTTTGTTCTTTCTTGCCAGATAGTGTTTTTCCTCTAATTGGATCCATAAGAATGCCCTTACTCCTGAGATGAGACAGACTTTTGCCAAGACTAATGTCTGCAGAGAGGAGCTAACCTCATTTATACCTTACAAAGACATATTTTCAATCCAGCAAAAGGATTTTATCATTGTGTTATTTGGATGAGTGACATGGGGTGGAAGCCACCTAAGTGACCTAATAACTCTTAAGTAGTTAGTGGTATAAATTCTTCTTCTGAGAAAATCTTCCTTCAGTCTTCTTGTATCTGCTGGCTGCATTTTGTGAGATGCCCATCCTCACAGATGCCCTGTGAACACCAGTGGGTGCACACCTTGCTGGTGAAACAGCTAGAGAAGTGCCTCTTGTACGCAGGCTGGCAGGACTTAGCTGTAGATGATATGTGTTGGTGTCCAGCATGTTCAAAGTTTAGCTGGATGTGCACAGGATGCACTTGGTATTTTTATATATATATTTATGTACACTTGAGTATCCAGCAAACCATCCCTAACTTCTGGCAAAACATGTAGCAGGTAGTTCACAATAGACTTCTCCCAGGTTTTCAGTCTTCCAATGTCCTCAGGCACAAGAAATACTCAAGTAAAGGATCCCATCTTCCCTGTGATCGTATCTGTATGCCTGGATGACTGTGAAACTTGTAATGAAAAACAAATGAAAATCTAGGTCATCCACACATCTGACCACCTGAAGGTCCAAGTCCACATCCAAATCATATCCCGAGACTTCACTAGAACACATAGACAGCAGCTGAGCCAGGGATGGAGGATCTCAGTTTTGCACTTAGGACCGCAGGGAGTTTCCTATTCATTTTGTGGAACAAGGTCAAGAGCACAAAAATGCCTCCTACTAGTTAAATTATATTTCTGTTGGCAACTGAGGGCCTTTGACCTCTCTGAGCAGCATGTTCTTTCCAGAAGAAAGTTTATATGTAGGCTGGTTGGTTTATTACCACACAGAGGATCACTTCTTTGTTAAGAATAGGCAGTACTTGAGCATGGTTAAAAATAAAAACACAAACAAAAGATTTTTGGGCAGGAAATTGTGGATGTGGGCTTCGACTTCAAGTGAAGTCACTGAACTGCTGCTCCTTATGGTGGCATGAGACAGGAAAGGCATGATACAAAGCTGCAATGTTATGCTGCCAGGTAATTGCTAGGGCTGGAATTGCTCCTGAACCAAAGACCTGGAGAACGAAGGGCTAAGAACTGCTGCTGTTACCTGAACCATTTCTTAAAAATTTAAATGCCAAATAGATCTAGGAAGGCTTTTTGAGCTAATCAAGGTTTGAGAAGCTCTATCCTAGAGGATACTTGAATGCAGCTATGCTACAGCTTCAGGCTGACTATAGGAACGATGCAGAGGGAAGGGGGAAAGCACAGGGATAGGTCCAGGATGTCTGCTTACACAATACCTTCCAGAAAAAAGGCCAAGATTTCTAACTTCTTGGATGTACTCACCCAAAAACTTGCCAAAGCTTTTAATTCTCTGTGCTGTGAACAGGAATAAGGTAATGGTAACGGGAGGCAAAATTCAATTAGGTGGAACAAAAGGGACCTTTTATGGATTTTCCATCATAAATCCTTTACTCAGATTTTTTTTGGGGGAAAAATCATACTGTTTAAAGAAATGAGGCATAACATATAAACCAGTAATGGTGATTAAATAAACATAAATCAGTACTTAGTGAAAAATTGGTGCAAATGCAATAGCAGCACAGTATGTCATTGTCCTTTTGCCAGGAAGACTGCTTAAAAGTAATGGGTGAAAAACTGCTCTTTTTTAGGCATCATCTAGGCACCAGATGGATGCCAAATGGCACTGGGGATTTTAAATCACTCTCTATGTTTAATGCACTGTGTTCAGTGAATCTCAAGCAAGGGACCACTTTCATTCCTTAGACCCTCCACACTTAATTCATGTTGACTTCCATCTTTTACTATTCCAATATGATGAGGAATTATAAGGCATAAATCTGGTGTTTGTCCACTGATACTGAGGGGATGGATTTAGATCTCCTGATGGAAGTGCAGCTGCTGCAAATTTAGACCCTGACTAGCCTCTTCATTATATTATTTTGAATTTTTCCCTGACACATCTCAAAACCTTTTAACGGTATAAATATTGTCACACTGATGTTTGCATGGCACTGTATAAATCAGTGCTGCATCCATATCACAAAAATTGTCCTCAAAAAACCCCAAGTAGTAAAATGAGGAAAGTGACCATGCAGAATCTCTGTTTTCCTTCCTTTCCTCATCCTTGAGTCATAGATTCAGGGAGAACAGGGTCATGATCCCACCGAAGACTTGTGGCAGGAAAGCCAACTTTACCTTGGTAGTGTTGCCAAAGACAGTGTGGGATGTCTAGGAGCTTTGGGGCTGCTGGTACTGGAGTTTTCTCCCTAATGGAGCAGGGAGGATGAGACTATCATCTCTTACATCCCACCACCCAGTACATTCCTCCAAAGGCAATGATTCTTCTCCAAGAAAACTTTGTCAGAGTCATGATCTTCTTGCTACCCTTGGAGCCTTCATGGCCTTTTGGTCATAGATTTTCCACTTGAGCTCCAGTCAAAAAGATGGTTCACTACTCAGCATCTTTCATACAACAGGGTCTACCAGATCCTCTGGCACTGCAGTCAGCCACAGAGGGTGACTGGATCTGTTTCTTCAGATGATGAATGAGCCAGAGTCATGGCTCCCAAGGAGTGGGGTTGATGGTCCAGAAGGTGGAGGTGTTCATCAATGGTGAGGTTGATGTCAGTGTCAGCTCCATCACCATCATCTGCTCCTCTGTAAGCTTTGCAGAGGCAGGTAGAACTAGAGCTGGCAGGTATATCCCAGTGTCACTGGCACCTAATGAACCATTGAACACTGCTGTCAGGAAGAGCTGCCTGCATGGTTATTTAACCATGATGATTAGACGCTGAAAGCACTTTATGTCATGAGGCTGACTTACCTCCAGTAACCTTTCACTTTTCCTCTGGGAGAGTTGTTGTCAGCAGGAAAGCAGAAGACATCTGACACTTAATGAGGAAGAGCCCAGGCCAGTGCTCTGTGGATAGAGGCACTAGATCACAGGAGTGAAGTACTCAAAGTCTTTGTCTCCATTTATACTAGCAGGTAAACTGGCCCAAGGAGCACTCTTGGTCAATACAATTCAGTTGTCTTTACTGTGCGTTGCCAGAAGGAGCCACTCTCATGGCTTTGTCCAGGGCTGGCTGTATTGCTACGGACAATTTCTGGGCATAGGTCAGGAGTCAGCAGTTCCCAGTGTACAGCTTTCTCATGGTCACCACTTGGGAGACTTAGAGACAGTGTCTGGGATCATTTGGTACAGGCAAATCCCAAGGAATTGGACTAGATGATCTCTAGACGTCCCTTCCAACTCCTATCATTTTGTGGTTCTGTAATATCAGACACAGATCAAACGCATAGTTAATTCACCAGTACATACATAACCAAGACCAGCAAGGACCATTCTGAGTAAGAACAGAATAGCTGGAGCCCTCAGCCCTCCAATGATTTTGGTTATACCAACTTAAAAGAGGGCATCTCAAGGCCAGAAGAGCATGTATGACTGTCTTCAGTTAACTGTGGTGTCACACAAGGTCCCATAAAAGCTTTACCTTGGATGGAAATGCAAAGGTACATGCCTGTTCCAGATGTAGAAGCACCAAACTCATCCATACTGTCTCTGGGTTTGGTCATATAATTTAGTTATAGGTAGTCCTATGAGGAGCAGGGATTTGGACTCGATGATCCTCGTGGATCCATTACAACTTGAGAGATTCTATCATTCCAAGCTTTCACCTGTATTACCATACTAGATAATAATCCCATCTCCCTCAGAGGAAAAGAAAATAGGTTCAGTACTGATTAGGTAGCTTAAATTTCTCTTCCTTGATGAAGAGAATATTGCAACAAGATTGTCTGTCTTCTTGTAGGGTCCAAATCCTTTAGGTAGAGCAGTTTCGGGACACAAAAATAACACATACACTTTATTACAGAAAATCACACCCCACAGGCACCAAAAGAAGGGAAATACATATTTTGCCTCTCCTCCAGGAGCCCACAGTAATCCAGGCCTTGGTTGGAGAGGATGTGGGCACACCAGCCACCCATCATCAGGCAGCATTTACTGGTCCTGCCCACAGACAGAGACATATTGGTCACACGTACGCAAGAGCTCAGATAATGGCCCATGGTGAAGTATACAATTTAAAAGCCATCCAGCTACATTCTTGGAAACATTCTCCCCCAAGTCAAACCAAGAAAAGTATGTATTCTAAATACCAGCAAGAGGCACAAGGAATTGCATCACTCATCTATGGCTCCAGGGTTGCCACATGGCCAAACAAAGAAGGAGGCACAGGAAGGGCAGGATGCAAAGCTGCAGCCCTAATTGTTGTCTTGGAGGAGGCTTGAGGGTCCTTGGTTCAAGCAGAAGATGTTATGGCCCTGCACCAGAACTCTCCTCAGCCACCACCATGTCACCCATAAAGATGGAAAGCTGATTTTGTACAAGACATAGCCTTGCTCTCAGTGAAATCAATGTCAAGACTTCTCCTGACTCTTACTGGATTAAAGGCCCATGTAGACCTGAGTACAACCTTGCATCAGTGTGTCCACCAGTGTCCAGCTGCCTACACAGCAGCACACCAGTGCACTGGTAGCACAGTGAGCCCACAGCAGACATCTGCACATTCACATGTTCACAGGTGCTACATGTGTAAACAATCTGCTTTTAAACATGATGATGGAAACGAGTGTTGTATCTGTAAGAAGGTGGGGGCTTCTTTTGAAGAAACAATGATTTTTTTTCATCTTTTCAAACTGTGAACAAAGGAGTGGTATGTTTAATTAATGTTCTTTTTTTTTCCAGAAGTCATTATTTGCAATTTCAAAAATCTTAAAAAAAAAAATTAAAAAAATCAAATTCAACCTGTTCTTTAATCTGTCCTTTCTTTGAATCTCTCCTTTCTTTGTAGACATGTCCACTAGTCCTTAACCTGATTTATGTGATTGGTCAATTGTGAATTAATGAAGGGGATAAAATGTTTTCTGGAATGCTGGGATAATCGACAAATAGCAATGACCAGTAACTGGACCACGGCCAAGACAGGAACTTAATCCCCTGAAGTCCAAGGGTATTGTGAAGCTGCACTGAAGTGGGAACTGAAAGAAACCAGTTACATCATTCTATTTGCTTCCTTAGATTGGGACAAATGCACTCACTCCAGTACGCATATTTGAAGACTAATTATATAGGGAGAAAACAAGTTAGAAAGGAATTTCCCTACTTCTAGGCATATGTGATTTCAAGTGTGGTTTAAGCATTTTAATCCCCTTCTTTTCTGGCAACATTTTACTGTTTGATGCTTTCAGTGTGGGTTGTTTCTTCCAAAGGTCACACACTCTCTCCCCCTACCTCTGCTCTCCTTAATGATGCAGAGCAGCTCCCTCACCCTCTGTCAAACATTTCTCCTGAATTCTCAGTGGCTACACAAGAGCTGAATGGTTCAGCTGCAAGGATTAAAGAGGTGGGTTTAAAATGTATGTATATCCTTTGAGTGTAAAATTTAAATTAGAAGACAGAGACACCCTTGCTTACTCAGCCTTGGATTTCGTGTAAAGGTCAGAATTCATCACTGCTGAAGTTAAGCAGTTTTCTCAAGAACAAACTTGGGGCTATTCAGTCCAGCCAAGGCTTCTCAGCCTGGATCTTTCTGGTTTTGAATGCACACCTCAAGACACATGGTGGGGGAGGATGGGGAGAGAATATTTTCTAGTGGTTGCTACATAGTCATTGAATTTAAAAGTTGAAACTATGCACACGAAGCCCTGATTAACACTCACAAGTTCAGCACTAGACAGGGACTGAAGCACATCACCTGTAAGATTATCAAGAGGTGAGTTATCTTATCTTTCATGGAGGGAAAAGGGTGAGGTATGGGCAATCAGCTAGTGATACCAAGAGGACAAGGGGCACTCCAAAATATCCTCTCTGCATATGGTGGGTATCTCCAGCACCAAGGAGCTTTCTAGGAGCAGATGGAGTACAATTCAATTTGCCCTCTGGTTTTGAGACGTTAGACCAAGTCCCCAGTGTGTTACATGATATATGTCAGTACATAGAGGTTGGTTGATTCAGTCTTTGTGATAAGATTATGAAACACATCTCCCAGAAAGGGATTTTAGGATGCTGCAGGATGATCAACTCCCAGATGCTCAGTAATGTTTTCTCAAATATACATCATCTTCTCAGATCTTAGATCTTGCTGGAGTTAAAAAAAACAAATTGAAGTGATAGAAACTCTTCATGGACTTCCACACTAATACCCTTCAATGTGTTTCTGTGCTGCTGAGGCTCAGTTTTTCTTCAATGTGTGGTTAATTTTTATACCATTTTCGGGATATTTTTATGACAAGAGGCCCTGAAGAGCCAATGTTGCACATGCAGGTGGGTTGTAAATTCACTGGGGGCAGGGCTGAGGTTTATTTGCCTCATTTGCACCTCAGACAGTGGGTCCTGATTTCACTGCTACAACTAATTCATGTAATTGATGGGCAAATAATTGAACAGCTTAAAATGCCTGAGAAGGCCCAGGAGAAGGTTCAAATGGAACCAATGCTTTCCTTACAAGAACAGTTGGGGTCTGTAATGATGTGAACGTTGAAGGGAGCATGAGATGGTGTTTGTAGTAATGAGATTTCCAGAGCTGGAGGCCCATGGGGAATCATAAAGAAGAGAGCAAAGTGAGACACGAGGAGTGAGGAGAGATTAATTAGTGGTAAGAAACATCCTCTTGGTACTCTTTAACAAGCTCAAACGCTCAAATATGTAAGAACTATGTTAATAGCCCATGGTGAAGCACCGGATGGGCCAGCATCAGGGTCTACACCCAAATGTAGAGTTCTGGGGCAGTCCTGCTGCTCCTCTCCCTTTCTGACTCTGATCCAAATTTGCAGACTCCTCACAACCCCAAGCCTCCAGGCCATATCTCTGATGGAGTCACATTCTTCTACATCCTTCTAGCTCCTCCACATTGGTCTCTTTATGCCCCTGGCCTTGCTCTGTGTATTGCTTCAGCAATTTTGCCTCTTCATTAGTATTTCAGCAAGCTAATCTCTGTTCTCCCATGAGCTGGCTGGATAACTGTACTGGCCAGGCAGCTGCATCTCTCTTGTGTTTAGGGATTCGTTGATTAAAATGATTAGCTCATCCAGCTGACCCTATCAGCTGCAGCTTCCTTTGCTGCTGATGAGAAGCACATGTTGGTGAGCCTGGAGCACTTCACAGCAGACCTCATCATCAAGACAAGGGGCTGAACAACAAGCAGGTAGGCTTTAGCAGCACAAATTCCTTCTTGCCATGGATTCAGGACAGAGCCATAGGAACTAATGGTAATCACCAGCACAGAAAACACTGCCAGTAGCCCAGGAACCCATTTAAGACTAAATCAACAATAAGTGGTTTCAGAAGACGAGATACTTAAAAAGAAAGAGACAGTGTTGGTTGGGTGAAGTCTGGGAAGTTATGGGAGAAGAGGTGGTATTCAGCACTGTTTTGCTAGAAAAGTCTGACAATAATTACTATAGAAATGCCTTGTTAAGATATAGAAATTCTTCTCATCAGGTTTGCGTGTGGTGTACTAAGGACAGCTACTAATATATTGCATAAATTCAGAGGAGTTGCATCTGTTCCATGCGTCAGAGTTTTCAGATGTTACTAGTCAGCTTTCTAACTCTCTGAACAAAACTAGATCTGACTAGGTTACAGACCAAGGTGCTAGATCTCATCTTCATCTCCTTAGTCAAAGAAAAGGCTTGGAGGAGGGGCCCAGGAAAGTTTTATTTACTCATTTGCATCCAATCCTTAAATGCCATGTTAAGGTACAGACTTTTAAGGTCTAATCTGAAATGGGTTTAAATCAAGAGGACAATTGCTCTTAAAGAAACTGAAATACAGTTGTCCAGCAATGAATGACCATGATAGCTCAGTTCAAGGCCTGATTCATCTAACTTAGGTCACTTAAAAACCTCCCCCTAGAAACCTTCCTATGCAGCACTTAACTATCCATCAAGGTACAGAGCTTTCTGTTGCTCGGCAAATCTGATTCTTTCATTCATCCATGATTTTTCTATCTATCTTCTCTTCTGTGACTGGGATCTCATGTGTCTGGAGTATATATCACTTAAGCTGTAGTGCCTGAAGCTGAACAAAACACTCCACATGTCTCAGATATGCCTTTCTCAATTAAAACCATAAACTAGAGCTGCCAAGTTCTGGCTTAATAACATATCTATTAGTAGTGACTGTTATCAGGAAAATGAGAGGAACAGCAGACAGACAGAAGGAGAAAAACTGTATCAAATTAGACATTTCTCTGAAAATACACTCCAGCTAAACCACAAAATATAGTCAGATAACCTACAGAGTTATGGCTATGTGGGTGTTAAGCCTCCCTTTAATTTTTGCACAGGAAACCGTGTTTCAGATTAACTTTTCAGAAGGGATAACAAAGGTGATTTACTCCTACATGCACTAAGCCCCACACTAGCATGTTTATGCATTGCCATGGGCAAAGGGCCTTGCAAATGCTTGAGACTGTTCCATTCTCCCAGCATTGTGCAAACTAAAGACTGTTTTTGTTGCTTACAGGGCTATAGCAGCACCAATTATCAAGTTTGTAACAAGATCTCAGGTAACATAAATATTTAGAAATGGCAATCCAGAGGGATTAAACACAGAGCCTAGCTCTTACAGGATTTACTCCATGTTGTTATTCAACTCACACATTTTAGAGATAGGAAAACCAAAGTGTGTAGGGCTGTGTTGATTACCCTCAAAGACTAAATGTCCATACATATGAGACTAGATTCACAGGAAGGATTTATGGATCATTAGTACACCCTGTTCCTAAATCCTAATTAGGCAATTCCTAAACATAGTAGTTCACAAACCCTAGCACCCTGAGCATGGCTCTACCCAGTACCAGACCCTCTATAAAAAAACAGCAAAATGCTGAAGGGGAGAAATTTCATGTGGCATTAACAACTGGAGGTTTTTTCTTAAATCTAAGCACTGAATCAGGTCAGTCATTCCTTTCCCTTCCCTCAAAAAATACTGTAGTCAGGGCATCTTGTGCAGAGCTCTTTTGCCCTAAACATTAGCCTACATATCTCTGACATGAGAGAAACCCTCCAGTGTCCACACCCTGCACTGAAGATCTTAGAACTTGGGTCATTAGTTCTTCTCATATAATTATTAGGGGGTTTTAATGCAGAGGGGATGGGACTTTGGTGTGGTAGGAAGTGCAGGGAGAGGGCAACAGGCTTTATGCAATAGCCCATGGGATATGCACTTCAACTCCATCATGCTTTTCCCATCCGTGGCCTGAAGAAAACTTAAAACTCATCTCAGTGTAGGAGGAGACAGCTTTACATGGTAAGCCACTGGGCTTATATACAATGAACCCTGTTTTGGATAGAAAAGTTTTAGTTCCAGCTCCAGAAACAAGCCAGCGTCAGGGGACTGACCAAGTTATAATTGAATCTCTTTGTGTTATTGGTCTCTTGGCCTTCCTAAGCTGAAACAAGCTACATTTGATTTCTTTGGCATCATGTAGCATATGTACTGCCAGCACGTTGCCCTTAGTGCCTTATGTAAGCCAAACTGGCCACTTCTGTGACCTCTTGTTCCTTCTATACATGGAACATATTTCAATGATTTTATAACTCCTCAAATAAGGTCTTTTTATTCTAATCTGAATGCCCTGTTAACATGATTTTGGATCTTCTCCCAGTCTCCAGAATACCTGATGCTTTATATTTTGGATATATATACCAGACTGATAGTCGCTCCAGGTTGTGACAGAGGGTGTTCAGTTCATATACTTCTCCCTTTAGATGTTAGGCTGCTTATTCCTGTTCCCCATCACCACTTAAAGAAGGAGAGGAGGGGAAGTGCATAAAGAGCTCCCTTTAAAATTCTCACTGCAAAAGCTGCCCATCAGCTCACGTGTACTGTCTCATCAGCTAGCAAAAGAAAAAAGTCTGTCTTGTTGTTCAGTTCGGCTTGTTCAGCCCATGAAAGTTGACAGATTTTGAATCAAGAAGGCTCAGTGTGTGTTGATTCAACATAGGCCCAAGGCCAATGTCTGAGGCGTGGAGCTACAGAGATGAGGATCTCCCAAGCAGTGCAGGAAACTGGCAGGAGAAAAGCCACATTTCCTGGAAACTGGTTTGTCAGAAGCCAACCTGCCTGCAGGAACATCTGGGGAGGGAAGAATCTTCAGACTAAACATTTAAAAAATATACTTTTCAACTGACTATAATGTTGTCTCTTTCTCTCTTTTTTTTTTTCTTACATAAATGATTTCTTTTGATTCTAATGCACCTTTGAAATTCCAGTGCAGTAAACTTTTCAAAATTTTTTCATTACCTTTAGATATCAGAACTGAAATAAACTGTTCCCATATGCTTCAGATTAAAAATTTCAGTGGAACCAATCTGGTGGAGAATTTGGCGTGCAGACTTTTACTTGTTCATTTTATTTATTACAGGAGGGGAAAAATGAAAGCTCTGAAACCTCTCACAGGATGGGGAACAAGTTTCCTACTTACTTGTGGGGGCCAAGTTCTCCAGGTTGAGCAGCTCTCACAGCAAACCAGCCCGAGTGAAGGTTTCTTTCCATCAACAGATGGAGAGGAAATACTCCCCTCTCAAATATAAACTGGTCATGAAGGGTATATTGAAAACTGGGGGTAGATTAAGCCAAAGTGATCAGTTCTTTCTCTCCTTCTCAACTCAACTTCCTCCTCTTCTCCCAAATTAACGTGTTTCTTTGTACATCTCCTGCTTAGTATTAAGCACACAAACTGTAGCTCCTGTGGTGGTGAAAGATAAGGGTGCAGTTATATTAAATTATAGCAATTGACCCCAAACTTTTCCTGCTTTTTTACACTCTTATGGTTGTTTTCAACTTTTCCCTCTCTCCCTGGCCTTGGCTATTTATTCCTTGAACTTCATCCTCAAAAAGGCCTCTCAAATCCTGAAACAGCCTCTTATGTCTCCCTCGTCTGCACAATTTCCAGTTGAAGGATCCCAGATCATGCCAAACTGGATATCTTTTAGAAAATCCTCCCAGGGGGAAGATTCAAGTGTTTCCCCCTGCTCTCCCCCTGCTCCTCTTCACACCCTTTTTTTATACGGTTTGAACTCTGGACTGTGTCATTTCTACAGCCAGTAAATTATCCAGGAATTCAGAATAAATAAATTCAGCAGCATGTGGGTTCCTATCAGTTTCTTTGCCATGCTTTATCGCAGCAGTCAGGAGAAAACAGTGGTTTCAGCAGAAAAAAGCAAGATGAGCAGCCCTGAGTGCCTGGCTGGTCTTCTTGTCCTGTGATGTTGAAAGGTGCTTAGCAAAGGTTACTGGGTATTGAAGCCTTCAGCTTCATTATGGATGTGATAGATGAGTTTCCATCATGATGGTCATGAGGTCTTAGAAGTGTGGACAAGAATGTCTGCCACCCTGGTAAGCTTTTACAAAATCAGTGACAGGTGTTACTATGAAAATATGTGGTTACTTCTTAATTTCTTGTCCCTCATGAACTTCTGCACTCAGATTACTACAGTACATTTTTTCTTCTTATTGCCTATCCCACGATTTCAGTCAGGAAGAAAGCTACTAGTTGGGAGCCAAGGAGACCTTGCCAAGGGAGCACACCATTCACCAGCCCAGGAAGAGCAGCTGAGGCAAAATGGAGCCCAAGCTGACTGCCCCTACATCTGCCAGGACAGCAAACAGGGGAAATTGCTCCAGGTAGCAGATACTATTCCAGGCTGTGTTCCATAAGCCATGCCATATTGGCAGAGGATGACTCAATGCCATGTGAAGTGTCATCCTCTGCAGATGCTGCTTGCAGAAATCCCTGCCATGATTTACGTCCATAATCCTGGGCAGTGGAGAAGCTGAGGTTCCCACAGGAGTCCTGTGACCAGCCAAAAGCACAGCAATGAAGAATGTTCAGTAACCAGGACAGGTCAAATAAGGCTTCAAGTGAGGTCCTGTGAGCAGTAGGAAAATATTTCTAAAGATCCTTCTAAAGAACAACTTGCCTTTTCAACTCTACACCTTTTTCTTCACAGTGAAGGAATTTTTCTGGACAATATTGCAAGAACAATCCCAAAGGGGCAGGGAAGTGTGAAGGGCTAAGAGGACATCAGGGACTGAGTGAGATGGCAGTGGTCTAAACCAGAAATGCCAGATAATGTGGACTGGCAAGGACTAGGTACCTTAGACTAATCTCCCAGGTAAGGATAACGTACAGATTTTCCAAGCCATCTCCATTCAGAAGAAAAGAAAAACAGAGAATTGCAATAAATCTATCCGCCCATGTTACTGATATTCTGAAGCTTAAAATAATAGCCTGTAATCCCAAGTGAGGAAGCAATTACTAATTATAAATGTAATATAGAAAGCATGTTTAAAAAAATATCCTATTTCCTCTTTCCTTTTCTCACAAATCATTCCCTGAATTTTGTACAAGTGTTTGCTATTCATAAACCTTCATTAAAAATTTTGAGTGATAACTTTCAGGCAGTATGATGCCTGTGAATTGCTCTCTAAGATTAGTTTATATAATTTCCCAGCAAGAGATGCCCACGCTGTCATTTGCAGTGCCAGAGTGGCCAGCTAAACCTTCTAGTAGTATCTGTATACTGCTGTAAAATGAGCTGTCCTACACCATGAGGTGTGCTAAGGTCTGAATGAAATTATTCTCTTGTCAGAAATGAGTGGTTAAGGGGTGGCAAACGTTTTAAGAAATCCCCAACAGCTGCCCTGTGCTTTTGCAAATGTGTTATTTAATTATTTGATGGGCTCTGGGTTGCTATGGGAACTTGATGAACTTGGAGAGACACAACAAAACGAGACCCTTCCACACGGGACTGTGATGTCTTTGGTCCCAGGCACTTCACAAGGTCCTGTAATTACTTAAATGCTAGTAGAGCAGTGATATCATGCAAAGACATGACAGGTCACACTTTTCTCATATTAGGAGAGAGTGCTGGAACATGTGAATATGTGTAGGGGATTCTGTTTGTAATGAAACTGCCATTATGGGGCCCTTGTGTGCTTGCAGTCTCATTTCATCGAGTTAAGAGTACTCATTTTTCTTAATGCTTGCTTAATGTGTTTACTTAGATATATTTAATAGCCTATGGAGTCCGTTTCCATTTACTGTTGGAGGTTTTTTAGAGCATCATGGTGGCAAGGCTGCGTAAGATACCCTTGGAAGGCATCAGTAATGGCAATATTTTGAAAGTGCTGAGGGGTGCATGTTCAGAATGTAAGAGGGCAACCTCCAGTTTTGTAATGAAAATAAGTAAAAGAGGAAAACTGAGGGAATGTATTAAAATAGAGCAACCAACCAGGAAAGTAACAAATTACTCTATGTGCCCAAAGGGAAAGAATGGAGAAGGCTAGGTTTCTTTTTTCAGATGTTGCTCCTTGTGAAAGTAATAGATGCCCAGCCTGGGAAAAAAATGTATTAATAGTACAAGATAGTGCTCTCTGTGCTCCCTGTTTGCCATCTGACCTCATCACTATCACTTTTTTGGTTTGCAAAACAGCTCAGCTTCAAGGAAAAGACTGTACAGCTCTCAAGAAACCCTATGACCTGTAGGACACTTTTAGTCTGAAGGAAAGGAAGGTTTGGTGCCCCTTGGTCTCAACAATCACCTCTTTCTTCCTAGGCTAATGCACTAGCATGCAAACAGCAACCACTACTGAGAGCAAAAGTAGTGGCTGTCCTGACCACACTCCGGGACCTTCTCTGGGAGGCCTTGGTTTGAGGTGGCTGACTGCTTGAGACCACAGTGGAGCAGCTGGGAGATCACCACCTGGTTTTACTGTAATGGGCTCTTCTGACCACGTCTGAAGACTAAAGCTAAGCATCTGGGGAAATTTCAGGTGAAGTTGCTGCAGCTATTCTTGTTCACAGGTGAGTATACAGGAAACTCCTTGCTCTACGAACTGGGGGAAGAGAGGCAGCAGCAGAAGCTAAAAGCCTTGAAGCAGAGGCACCAAGTAATTGAGAATCTACCCCTAAATTGCAGGAATGGCAGTGAGGGGTTTGCACTCACCCCTTCTGTGTTTTAGTACCAGGAGTCTTGTTATTCCTGCTAGGGACATCTATAGGTTAGAGAAGCAGGTTCTGGTGGCAAGGGACACAATGATCTCTTCAGAAGGGTCCCAGCTGCCTTTCCCTGTTCAGTGTCACTCATACCACCGGGCCCAGGGAGCTAGAGCTCATGCATGTAAAATCACTCTTTTTAATTTTCTGTTTCTGTAACATGACCTATTACTATACTACATCTTCATGAGGCAGAGCTGTCTGGAGAACATCTGTTGCAGTCCCAGCTGTTCGGGTACTTCCTCCATCTGATGTTTCAGCCCTGATATGTGCAAATCACTGACAGTAATACATCCTCCAGTTCCTCCTATAAATCCTATTTTCTCTGTTCTCACAGGGAGAGAGAGGAGAAGGGGGAAAGATACTTTACATGGTTAAATTTGGTCTAGATGCTTTATTCTCACCAAATCGCACCAGTAGGGTCATTGTGGACTGACTCATACCAGACAGACAGTAAAAACCATCCCAGTGTTTATTCCCCCTGGAGCCTATATAATTAAAGCTGCCCACCTGCTCCTGAATTTTGCTGTCATTTTTTGATGCTATGGGCAATGCGATACTCAGTTATTATCATAAACTATGTTAAGCTCTACCCACTACGGGATTTATGACAACAATCCTTGAGAAAACTGTAATCCTCTGTGCTCAAGTATATCTCCTTGTTATAATGCTTATGATTCTTGGCTTGAGATGATGGCAGATGATGGCCATGAAAGACTTCCAAATATGGGTCCTGGCAACTTGGTCTCCCTTGAGCTTGCCTGCATTAGATACATTAGATGAAGCTGTTTTCAGCCCATCTCTTCCAGCCTTTCAGCACAGCCATCATTCCTGTTCCAGGACTCATAACTGACAGATGTGATAACCTGCCCCAGGGTAAGAGTACCTCTCTTATCTCCAAAACCATCCTGCACATATCTGCTGAGGGTTCAGGGGGAATTAAGGTGGCTGCAAGGAGGTGGGGTTAATGGAGCATCTTCTGAACAGCTCTCATGAAGCTTCACCCTGGACTTTGAAAGAAAGTCACTTGCCTCCTTTCCCTCTCTGGTCCACAACTCTTGTTTTTATCCTCATACAAGAGGATGCCTAGCCAAGGGTGCTCAGTAGGTCATGATTTGGGGTGGTTTACAGGGCTTTGGCTGGAAAGTTTGCAGGGACTGAAGTGTACCAAGCCCTTCTTCAACACCTTGAGTGAGAGTTACATCCAGCAGACTGTCACATTAAAGGGTGGCAAATCCCCTGGGTGTGTTTTAAAAAGAAACACTGCTTAGATTTTGAGAGAAGTGTTGTATAGAAGAGCACTCCAGGCTGTGGGTTCTATGCAGACTGAGGGACTTTGGATGCTCCCAGTATCTGACATTTCCCCTTGAAAAAATGGGCATTATTGACTAGTCCTCCTCACACACTGAGCAGGCACTCCCAGAATCAATGACTCCAATGCCCAGCATTTAATCTGCTACATTTAAAAACAAAAATCTAGTTTCCAAGCTCCAAATACTGTGGAATAACCCAGAGACATCAACTTACAGTATTACAAATACAACCACAGGACAGCTCAAATATTTGACAGTCTTGGAAAC
Organism: Brachypteracias leptosomus; assembly: GCA_013401335.1. Taxonomy (NCBI): domain Eukaryota; kingdom Metazoa; phylum Chordata; class Aves; order Coraciiformes; family Brachypteraciidae; genus Brachypteracias; species Brachypteracias leptosomus. Next base: position 414,036 of record VYZX01009707.1, on the reverse strand, counting down.
AAAAAAAATTAGTTTCCTTATCACCCAATACTGGCAACACATAAGTTAAAGCAACCATCATAAAACTACTGCAACTTCATGACTGAAAACAATAATGAAATGTTATGTTTCTGTAAACTCTGTTGTTTTCTGGAAAACTAAAAAGCATCAAGAACATATCTTTATTCTAATTTTTTTTTAAATGGTACAAACACTGAAGGTTTTGGAAATTCAAATTTTTTGTGACCATTTTTTAGAATTCTGAATAACCAGACATCCAAAATTTAACATCACATGGTTTCAAAAAAATCCACATTTCCTTGTACTGGTGCCTCCAGCTACAACCTCAACAACAAAAAACTGTCAAGATTAACAACCCAAACACGTTTCCTAGACAGTTTGGTCATCCATAATTGTTGGAAGCAGACACATCTCTTCACTGCCAAAATATTGTCTATCATTTGTTGCCTGATACCCCTGAAGGGACTTATCAGTGTTTATTAAATAATTTGATTCTGCTCGGTAAAGCTTCCATTTAGTGCTAGTTGAAATGTGAATTATTTATCATTATTTCACCCTCCCAGCATTCTTAAGGACAGCACATGGTCTTTGATAAAAGCTTTTGAATGCTGGAGGTGCATGAGCTGGAACCACACACAAATAACTTTCTATAGTAGCTGTAGGACAAAGGTTTGATGTTGACACATTTTGCACAGTTCCTCCAGGATGGTGCAGAGCAAGGTTTCCCCTTACATTTCTCTTGCACATACTTGCCCAGAAAAAAAAAGGAAAAAAAAAGACATTGCTCAATGCTGATGACAGCAGCTGTCAGAAAGCTGCTAGCTTCATAAGGGGAATGAGCTGTTCTCCCCAGAAGTCCAGCATAAGACTCCTGGTGGCTTCCATGAGGCAAAGTTCAACCCAAACCACTCTGACAGCCTCACCCCGTGGCCAGGGAAACAGCTCCACTTTTTAGACAGTGTTTTGGAAGAAACAAGGATAAGTCAAGACCCTGAAGAAAATAAATCAGCTGTGCCTTCCACTGACTGAGAAACTGTGCTCAGCACTGGGACACAGCCACCCTAGTATGGCCTCTGGTATCTTCACTCTGTCACCAGCTCAGGTTTGGGAAATAACTGATCTTGGTCTTGGTTTGCTACCTCTGACGCTCTGAAAGACAGGAGATGTCCTGTGATTTTCCTGTGCCATAGAAGCACTACTAATATAATGAGGAAGCTGATGGCTTTGGACAGATAGCAATTTGGTGCATGGATCCAATTCCAAATCTCTGCTCTTCCCACCTTTAAAAAACCTTTTCATTTCCCTGTATTTCAATGTCTCTTCTATATAGGGAGAGTAATTATTGCTATAATTTATGGGAATGTAGTGAGAATAAGTGACCAAACGTGTCTGGAGTGCAGACACCCTGGAGATGGAGAGAAGCACTCAGTCATTTATCTACACAATGTGTATCATCTTCTCTCCTAGGATTATTTAACAAGTAAGTTATTTTTAAGTGCCATTTTGGCCTTGTTTTGCCCATGTGATTTTCTGCCTTTCAATTTGTAGGTGCCAGTTCTAGCAAAGATGGCAAATCAGGCAAAACGCTTCAGGGTCTGGCACTTTAAATACTGGCCAGAGTCATGTTTGCACAGAGGCCCCAGCAGCACTGTCAAGGAACCAAAAAGCGAGTGTAAACAGAGTTGTGCTGACTTTATGGCCCCTTACAAATCTTTTCTGACATATGGGAGTATTAAGCCTTAAGACACCAAAATGGGAGAAAAGTGTTTTATCACTTCTCTCTGATACCAGGTTGAACCTGTCCGTACTTGCAGCCTCTGTCATGCGTGCATATTTGGAGGAGAGTTTTGGATAAACATCAAAATGCACCTTTTCTGATGTCAAGCAGGGGAGTTCTTTGCTCTTATTGAACCATGACAGAGGGCAGCTTGTGTTCCCCTGGCAGTGCAGGGCCAGGGCCCGCAAACAGCATCTGGAGCCATGCGATGAAAGCTGGGGACTGTGCTAGCAGGCAATCCCACCCCCCATGCCTCTCCACTCCAGTTTACTCATTTTCTTTCCTATTTCTATGAACAGGGAGAGTTCAGGAGAACACCAGCATCCCAGGCTCAGAGGGATGCTGCAGGACACAGCACGTAAAGAAAGTCACAATGATTTGCTGAGATCTCTACCAGATTTGGGCAAATTGAATGCAGATGGACACTTCACCTGTTTGCTGTGAATTTTTGTAATTTTCCAATGTCAAAACCGGGTTTCTTTTTTGTTTTATGGTACCTGGGTGACAAATTTAGCTTATCTCATTGGCTCCAGTGGAACAGTAATCACCACCGAGGATCTTTCTCTCTACCAGAAACCAAACTACCTTTGGGAAGTGCCAGATTCTCTTTCTTATTTAAGGAAGTTCATGACTACCTCGTCCCTAACTTTATTACCTCACTTGAGAAGGACAAATTTAGGCCTTAAAACGCATCCTTATTTCTCTTTGAAATCTAGGTAAGGCATGAACATGCTTTGAATGAAAGATCTTCTGCAGTAATGTGCCCAAGAAAAATTGCCTGTTGTGGTGGGCATTGAGTGCTGTGTTCTGCCCTGAGTCTGGGTGGAGTATCCTGCAGCAATCCCTTGCTGCCTCCCGGGCTCCAACCCACGTGGAGCATGGTTGCAAGTCAAGCAATGACTTGACCTCACCCTGGAAACCTCCAGTGACATGTCACCCCCCACCGCCTCTGTTTTAATTGCTCATCATTACCATTCACTACTCCTCTTTTCAAATTCACCTCCTGTCTTAGAAAACATTAGTGAAAAACATTAATATTTTCCATTTTCTATATCAATAACATTAACATTTAACTCTATCAGCAAAACTTGCCTGAAACCCATACCCAGGTCCTCAGCAATATTTCAGATCCCAGCTCCCACTGGTTTCAGGATCTGGGCCTCCATCCTTATCTCTCTGACTAAATCGTTAGCTTTAAAATCCTTCACCATTTTCAGCCCGATAATAAAACACAGGAAAACGTGGCTGTAAGCTTCATGAATATTTATTTTTTCAACAGTGCAGGAGCAAGTTTACCTAACAGCTTTGCTAACTGATTGTCTGCAGAACAAGGAAGTTATGGCCGTGTTAACGCAAGCAGTAGTAGTTTATTGTTTTAGTAGACACTTCTTTTTCCTTCCTTTTGAATAAACACACCGCAGGGTCTGGGAGGACGTGTGCCAAGAGCATTACCCAGCGCAGCAACAGCCCAGCAAAGCGAGGTAAAAGCACAATCCTAATCATAACAGAGCAAGCAAGTATTGTTACAAATGTTCCCTTTAGCATGGAAATGAGCCAGGGGTAATAAAAACACCATAAAAATGTCAAAATGACTGATCACCCCGAAGCACTGGCCTTTTTATAACCAAAACTTGCAATGAACTTAAAAAAATTCCAATGTTAAGAGAAATGTCATTTTTACTTAACTTTATTGTTCAACTTATCCTCACTTCACTGCACAGTTAACTGATTGCAGAGGAGAACAACTTCAGAAGGGCATCAGTAAAGATCTCATTGCTATTAAGTGGCATTCGAGCACGATGGCGAACTCTGTGTGGAAACAAACTGTTAACCAGGGCATTAACATTAACACTGCTACTGCCTTTTTATGAGAATATGGGGCATATTTAAGTACTAATTGTTTGAACAGCAGCAATAAAACATAATGCTTAATGACATACAAATGAAGAGCTGTGTAACTTGTGTAATTCTATCAGAAAATGCTCAGGAACACCAGCTTGACTCTTTAATTACTCTGATCAAAGGGAAAAAGGCATTTTGAAGTCTGGTCTAAAGTGTTATTTATTACTCCTCTCACTAAAGCATAGATCAGCTTGGATAGAAATAGCACTTTGGATTGGATTTGGTTAGCAAAAATGGAAAAAAAAAAAGAATATTCATTGTTTTGCTGACATCCACATGTATTGGGAGATATGTTAAACCCTAATTACAACAGACTTGTAGAAAGGAAAAGAGAAAAGAAAGAAAAAGTATAAAAGCTAAAATAAGGTCATAGCTCTCATATATAAGGTGCTCTCAGAGACCTGAAACTGGTAAACACACACAAAAAGGTGCCTGGGCTAAACACAAAGTGTAAAATGGAAATCCTCTTTCCTTCAGACTCCACTCTCTATATAGACAATATGTTTGTGCCACTGAACACTAGTATTTTAAATATGGTTTCATCAGTCATTGCCTTCTATTCTCAACTAGAATGATCCCCAGTTTTGGTGCAGTTTTTTTTTGACATTTGTAGCAAACTTTTAAAAGCTGAACATCTCAGACCAATAAATGTTTTTCTGGTAAGATAAGGTCAAGAGAAAGTCTGACATGCTTACAGCTTCCTTATTATTGGCATTTTCTGGCAGATCCACAATACAGAACCTGTCTGGTAGGTGGCCTTTGTATTCAGATGACAGACCCCCTAACCCTGTCAGGCACCTTTGCACCTCACTTCTTCCTTTGTGAAATTCTTGCTAAGATCTATAGGTGAAACCCACTCCATAGAGCTACGCATTTTTGTGACTATGCCCTTCACACTCACTCCATCAGTCCAGAAGAAGAGAAACACTGTGAATTTAACACCCGTTGTGATCCCATGCACGTAGAAGACCTGCAGTGTCACTTTGGCCAAACTGTCCAACCACTTGTAGAACCCCTTATGCCTGAATGAGTATGTCAGGGAGCCCTGTGTCCATCCCAGAGGAAGGGCTGGGGAGAATCCTGTCCAGCTCCCATGCATGGCAAAAAGGGAACTGAAGACACTTAGAGCACTAATGAGTTAATGCACTGAGCAGGCCATTAACCGCATGTGTTTACATTCAAATTCACATGTAAATCCTTCATGACACTAAGTGAGGCAGACCCAATAAGATGTTCTAAAAGGCTGATAGTGAGGGGGGGGGTGTGTGTACACATGGGGCCACTCTGCTGCTTACACAAGGGCTTTCTTGCAGACGCAGTAAATGTCGATGCACAGCCTCAGTTGACACAAATAATGCCATTACTGCAGTAATAAGCTGGAAAGTGCTGAGATCACATAGTTAATGTGCAGCCTGAGCCAGGCTGCCATGTGCCAAATGTTGCTGTCAGGTCTGTGGTGCACGTGTGCTGCTACAGTGCTCCCAGCAGCAGCATAGCTGGGTGCAGGGAACCTGTGCTTGCATCTCCTTTTCTTGGGCTAGACCCCATCTGGACTAGAGGTATCCCTTTATCCTAATAACATACCCAACATCTTTCATCCAGCTAAAACACCCTGTCCACAAAGCACCCAGCCTTTACAGAATCACAGAATGGTAGGGGTTGGAAGGGACCTCTAGAGATCATTGGGTTCAACCCTCCTGCCAAAGCAGGTTCACCTAGGGCAGATCACACAGGATCCCATCCAGACGGGTCTTGAAAGTCTCCAGAGAAGTAGACTCCACAACCTCCCTGGGCAGCCTGTTCCAGGGCTCTGTCACCCTCACACTAATGAATTTTCTTCTCATGTTGAGGTGGAACTTCCCGTGTTCCGGTTTGTGCCCGTTTCCCCTCATCCTATCACTGGGTACCATTGAAAAGAGACTGATTGCTCCATCTTCCTGAAACCCACCCTTCAGATATTTATAAACTTTGATCAGATCCACTCTCAGCCATCTCTTCTCAAGGCTAAACAGCCCCCGGGGATCTCAGTCTTTCCTCATACGAAAGATGTTCCATTCCCTTAATCATCCTTGTAGGCCTCCATTGGACTCTCTCCAGCCTTGTTTTGAAGATCTTTGAGAGATACAGCATCTATCCCTTCCTTTGATAGCTTCTTCCAAAATGTGTGCATTTCCCATTTCAATGTGTCTGGCTTCATACTCTGGCCATTAACTCCTGTCATATCTTTCTCTGCCAATAGACTGGCCAGACAAAAGATGTAAAAACTTTGCAATGACTCCACACATCAGATTGATTTCCCAATGGACGTTACAGGGATTTTTTTCCCACTGGCATCTGCAAAGCTGGAGTAGGTTCTGCATGTGGAATAATCATCAACTCTGGGTAATTTGGAGCCCTGGGCACACTCAATGTACCCCATGTAGGCAGAGGTGATGCCCAGATAGGAAAGCCATGATAAATTCCCCAGTAACCTTTGACCACCTCTCAGTTTTTGCTTACTGCTACATCTCCCCCAGGACTTCATTCCAGTATTTCAAGCGTCTGAAGAGTTTCAGACAGACACAGAAATGGAGTCGACATAGAAATATTTCCTCTTTCCCACCCCAAGCGTGCAATTTCTGCACAGAGCTCTTTGGGTCTAAGGTCCAGGTCAGGTCAAGATGAAGTCTGAGCGAAGGCCAGCCTTTCTGAACTTAAGATGTCACAGTTTAGATGTTTGCTCCCTCTGGAGTAAGCAGTGAGACACTCACATGTGTGCCTCAAAGGGGTGACGGTGCTGAGTTTGACCTTGCAATCCCTGCTCCACTCCAGGCACTGGAATTCATCCATAGGCTCCAGCAACCCCCAAATTTCATCTTACTAATTGCAGTTTGGCTCCTGGTGCAGCTATGGCATTTAGCTCTAGAGGTGAAGAGATCAAAAATAGTCCCTTTTCACTAAAGAACAGAAAACTTTTCCAAATCGTTCTAAAAATAATACCTCTGCTAGATTCACAGCGGCTACACAAAATTATCAGACCAAGTTGTGGTGCAAAGGTAATTTTGCATTATTGTCTCTTTGCCATGCCAGCATGTTCCTGTGATAACATACTCATGCACACCATCACACCCACACACACAACCAACCTTCCCTCAAAATGTAGTAAATTTACAGAACTCCATTGTCTATTAACACAATTCCAGGCTTTCATTCCTTTTCTTCTGCAATTTTTATTACACAGCCACAGATATAGATGACTATGCCATCCTGTCTCATTTTGATGTGCTCAGGTCTCATTTTGATGTATTTAGTTATCATATTTGCTATGAATTGAAAATCATATAATGCTTTTTATTTTCCATGTCTGATGTTTTCTGTTTGAAAGGGGCTGACCATACAAAGATTGTCCATACAAAGTTTAAAAATGCCACGCACAAACTGGCATGTGAGGCTGTGTTTGATCTGTAAAGCAAAATAAACAAAGATGGTGAATTTTAAGCCTAAAATTCCTTTGATCTTTGAAGCCCCATGGCTTTAAAAGTACAACTGCCTTCTATGACTTTAAACGTACAACTGCCTTCTGTATCACAGCCTAGCATGCGCATCTATACACCTATATGTATATGCATACATACACATGAAATAAAAAAATCTCTGTGTTCAGAACAGGGTCAGTAGCTAATGGCAAATCTATGGTTTTCTTTAAGCATCCTCTATTCATGAGTGAAGACGAGTCCAAATCTTGTCCTACTGGAGAAAAACAAATTCAAACACAAGCAGGACCTGGCTGAGTTTATTTAGACTATGGAAGACTTTGCAATACACACAAGGCACAATCAAGCCCTGTGAGCAAATGGCACGTAGCAGGGCATGGGACAGAGTGACTCTTAAGAGCACTTACAGGTACCCCATGGAGGCAAAATAGTTCCTCAAGAAATGCAGAACCCACCCAGGAACAGCAAGTAAGGGCAAGGTCCAGACAATACATACAGCTCTTCTCAAATAGGTCATGTGATGAAATTTCACAACAGGTTGGATGCCCCACAGATGTCTGAGAGGGAGCTGATACCCAAGGCAGGATGAAAACCCCACACTGCAAATCAGGACCTTTATAGCATCTCAAGTGGTGCATCCAAAACCAGAGCTGTCTTCTCAGCACCATGCTTGAGAGCTGCAGCTGTGCTTGCCTGTTGCATTGCCCACAGTGGGTGGTTTACTGCAATGTTTGCCTTTGAAGATCTCTCAATCAGCATCACTAGAGGTTTGCCACCAAAGGCAGGAGCTTTAAACTGCAGGAAGAATCCACTCCTTCCACTTGAGCCATTTGGCAATATGTAAAGTTTTTGACTGCATGATACATCACTATGGAGCTTGATCACAAAGGGCAGAAGGCACCAGTGGAGACCATTATGCTCAGTTTGGAAGATTGTAAGGGAAATGCAGGACCCACTGAGGGTCAGCGATGTAGCTGTCATTTGGAAAAGTGCCGTAAGACAGTCTCTTAGGGTTTGCTTAGAGCTGAACTATACAAAACCCATGTTCACCTCCACCTTTGAAGCTGGTATCAGTACTCACTGCAGCACTGGCACAGAGTGCAGAGAAGGGCCACAGGCTTACAGGTGAACCCTGCCCTCTGCCATGCCCCTAATGCTGCTGAAACATGTGGTAGGTTGGGACGTACTACAGTGCAGTAAGTAGCTTCCCATAGGCATGGGATACGAGATGTAGCCCTTGGTATCTCTCATGGAAACATCCACTTACTGTCTTAAAATAACGGTGATGCACTTAGTGAATAAAGGCTTTTTAATCATAGAATTATCAGGGTTGGAAGGGACCTTAAAGATCATCTAGTTCCAACCCCCTTGGCACGGGCAGGGACACCTCCCACTAGATCAGGTTGCTCAGAGCCCCATCCAGCCTTCTTTAAATCTCCTAGGTTCTTTTTAGTGAAATGACTCAATAAACTACAGCCGTTAAGAACTCCTGCCTAAATCATGCCTTATATGTGAACAGAGTCCTCAGTGCTCACATTGAAGTCTCCCTGAAGCTGAGAGGATGCTTACAAAGGCACCCATGATCTGAATTTAGTTTTATGGATTTCATAAATTTTTGTTATTGTGTAACAAATAACAAAAAGTGTAAGTTTAACCAAACCCTCCTGCTGAAAAAAAACCCAACAAAATTAACAATGGGTTGCTTTATTATAACCTTTACAGGAAGACCATCATGAGGGATGGTTTTCCTGTAGAGGTTATAACATGGATTTCCTACTACACCATACAGGAAAGCAGCACAGTGTGTATGCAGTGCTGCATTGCAACAGTGCCAGTTGGTCAACTCCACGTTAGTAGGAAGGTTTTCCTCTTCCACTTCCTCCTGCCATTCCCCATGATGTCTCCAGCCAGTATCAGCACAGTGGGCAGGGATGGAGCCACTGATCCAGGTGGTTAGGGCAGAAAAGGGACTTTTTAAAGCAGCACGTATTGGTGAAGGAAAGGGAGAGCTTACGTGCTTCGCTGAATCAGGACCCCAGCTCACAGCCCTACAGCTGAGCAAACAGGGAGCTGTTTGGTTTACTGGTGATTCAAACAAGCCAGCAGAAAAATCACTGTAGGTCAACCCAGAGCAAATACCTTCAGAAGCATTCAGAGAAAAGCAAAGCCTAAAGCAGTTTTGTTTCAGGTTAAACGAAGTGTTTCACTTTTAAATGGAGCAGCTGGCTTGTCAAGGATCTCTTTCGCCTAACAGGCTTGGGAGAGAAGTAATTTCAAACTTAAAAATATGCACGTTTCAAATTTTCAGTTTTGTTTTTTTTACCAGCAAACTTTAAGTGAAACTCAAGTGAACAGGAAACAGCTGCAGCGTTGCTGAACCTGCCTTCTTTAAAGAAAATGTTGGTGGCTAAAGGGTTGTGTGCCCCTCCTTGGCAGGCAGTAGAACAAAGGTGTGAGCCCTCCTGGAGTGGAGCAGCTCCCCAAGAGTTCTCCGTACTGCACCCAACTCACTCTCCACTAACTCCTTCAGCAGCTGAATTTACAAATGAAGTGTTTCACCTACACTTCATGTTTTCCCTTCCCAAGTGCCCTGGCGCCGAAGTTCATTTTACAACCTCACAAATTATTATGTTTTGATTTACAAAATTTTCTTTTCAAAAAGAAAACCCGCTGCAGGGTTGTGATTAAAAAACAAGTGCAACCTCCTTCCCTACCCCCCCAAAAAAAAAAAGGCAGAGTGAAACAGATTTCCCCGTGAGCAGAGAACTTTGCTATTGAAGATGACAAAGGATCCATGAGAAGTGACCTGGCCACTGCAGCTCCTCACAGGCAGAAAATAAACAGTGGAAAAGGTCAGCTTCAGATGGCACCAGCAGTACCTGAGATGATGTTGGGAGATTACATGTGGCTAGTGTAAAAAGGCATAGAGAGAGATGATCTCCAGGTTAGAAGTACAGTTGGTCACATGCTACATGGAGTGTATTCTGAGCATGGCATCTATAGAACCTGAAAAAAAATTCTTTATTTTCTTTGATCAAAAATACATATAGAAATGCCTGTTTTGAGGAAAATATCATACATTTTTTTTCTTGTTTAACAAAATAAATTAAATATACATGACTTCTGTTTAAACTCTATATAGAATTACAAAGGTTTTATATTTGCCATTGGATTCATTTCCAGTCCATATAGGTATTTAATATGGTCCTTATTTATTTTCTCTTCTTTCTGTTTTTACTGTTGTTTGAACTGCAATGAAGTTTATCTTCTCCAAAATGTTATCTGAGGGGAGGGGACAACCACACACAACCTAGATGAATATTTCTCAAATGCATTTGCCTACAAGATTATTATTTCATTCTCTTTGTTTCTTACTCTTTTTCTAATGTTTTCATGTATTTTGCATTGATGTAGAAAATCCAGTAGCTTGTCACTGTGAGCCATCAGAGAAGGACAGCATGTTTTGCTTTCTTCACCATCAGCAGTTCAATTATTATTATTATTTATTATTATTATTTCTTAAATATAAATATAAAGGTGTTCTGTACAATGTTCTTCTTTCCTTCTTTCCTTTTTCTTGGCAGTGGCACTGAGTCCTAGGACCAGGGGAGTGGAATACCTGTGGTTTGATCTGCAGAACACCCCATGGAAACGCAACGCATTCAACTTGCAGAAATCCAACAAACCACCTTGGTTTGCATTTCAGATTAAATGACCATGATTGAGAAGCATTTGGCATTTCACATTGTGAATAGCAATTAGGTTTTCCAAACTCTCTTGTATTATTTTTTCCCCTGGAAGAGGTGAATTGGTTACGTCTCCTGGTGCTTTGGCACAGAACCTCAGGTACTTTAGAGCTCGAGTCACTGACAGCGGGACAGGTCTGGGGGCTTCCCACCAAAACAAGTGACGTGCAGCAGGCACAGGAGCAGCAGTGACTATCCAGAAAAGCACCAGAGTCATCTCTTGCTCTTCTTGCTCCTTTTAGCAACACAAAGAGGGAGGTGGTGGTTCACGTCCCTGCGTCCTGTCTCACTTGTCACCACCTTGATTAAGAAATCCGGGAAGGCTCCGCTGTTGGAGATGGCTGCCTCTCTGCTGAGATTTGGAGTTCCTTCATTATTCCTTGGCTACATCCTGATTGCAATAATTAAAAAAAAAAAATCTTTTCTTTCTCTCTCTTTCTCTATTATATATATATTTATATAGATAGATATAGATATATACACATATATATATACACACATACACACACGCATATACAATTATATATATATGTATATATATATTTAAAATTATATATATAATCTTTTCTGTCTGCTTTGCCTATTGCTGACAGCATGAGCTGGCTTGGAGCAGTCTCTTCTGAGGTACCACGAGGAAAAGCCCAAACGAGCTACTGTACACGGACGCCCTCTTAGCACTGGTACTGGATGTGCTGATGCTGATGGACTTTGCCTTCCACGTGCGAGTGGGTGTGGGTGTGGATGTCCGTGTAAATCTTTGGGTACATTTTGGATGCCATGGCCGGGGCGAGCGCGGGCCCTTGGGACAGTAAATGCTGCTGCTGGGCCACATATTCCTCATAGTTTATGGAGGAGATGCAGTCTTTGTCGGGGACCTGGGAGACACAGATCCTGTCCCGGGGCTGCGGCCGGTGCATGGGGGCAGCAGCTGGAGGGGAGCAGGGTTTCTTCTTCGTCTGGCAAAGCCACAGGAGGATTGTCCCAAAGATGAAGACGGCTCCGGCAGGGATGCCGATGATGACGGGCCAGGGCAGGCTGCTGGCCGAGGAAGGGGGCACAGGTGCACTCGGAGGCTTGGGATCTGGACATGACAGCAGGAGAGAGACAGAAAGAGTTAATTAAGTGCAGGCAAAGTGGATTCAAAACAGATGTCACACTTGGGCTGGCTTTTGTACAGGCTGTCTGGCAACCCTGCCAGACCAAGTAACAAGGGAGAAATCGAGCCAGCACATGATGTTTGGTAACTGCTTTGCTTTTCAGTGCTCCTGGAAGGACAACCAACTCATTTTCTCTGGTTTAGGGGTCAGGAGGGGAGTCTCTGGGGGATTTTTTAACTTTCTTATCCAAGTTTTAATGGATGCATTAAAGCCAGCCTGTGAGAGTTATCCTAACACCCTCATTCTGTGATGGAGTAGGCTTTGCTGCCCAGACTGGAGGACACAACATGGAACATGTCAGTAATACCTCCATGTCAGCAGCTCAGGAGGTGTGATTGGGTTGCTCAGAGCCACAGCACGTTGCCCTCTTGCTTCTGCCAGGTGTAGCTGTGTCTGCATGGACTTTAGACACCCTTTAGAATCCCTGTTGAGCAATCCTGGAGATACTCTGCAATGCTCTACCATGGCAGGCAGCATGAATGTGGTGTTTTGAGTTTCTTGTGTGGCTGGGAGGAAGGCTGAAGGATGGGGAAAATGTAGGTGAGGTGGTGTCCCTTCCTTGGTGCTCAAACCATGGAGAATGAAAAGTTCACATGGCATTAAACTGCATGTTCAACTCCCTATACTAAATAGGTTCTACTTCCACCATTCTCTTTGGAGCTGCTGTTGGCTTTCCAAAGGCAGCAAATTCAGCTACTGGAGGAGGTAAGATGCTTCAGACAGCATCTTTCACATCTACCTCCCCCTTCCCCTCGCTGTTGTTGGCAGCCTGTACATCCCTGGGTAGCCACTCCAGTTTCTCAGCCCGATCTCTTGATTTATAGACACCAAATCCCCATCTTGATAGCTACCAGCTGTGATTTACAAAGCCCTGAAAAATACCTAGGCACAGAATTCAGCCTGCAGGGAAACATTCAAGAAACTTTGAAAACCACAGGCTATCCAAATCCCCCAATATATTATATTCAAACATACGTCAATTAACTTTGAAGCCAAACTTCTTTAAGACACTAACATCTTTTTCTCTCCTTGAAAAATAATCCTATGACTAGTTTGAAACATTAAATATATGCCATGTGGTCTCTTTGAAGTCAGAAGGACCTATACTGCTGACCTTAATAGACAAAACTTTGATTCACCAACACTGGAAATTACAGAATAATTTAGGCTGGAAGTGGAGTCTGGAGGTCATCTAGTCCAGTCCCCTGCTCAAAGCAAGACAGGATCATAGAGCTGACCCATCAGATGACCACAAAAACAACAGTCTTCATGTTGGTTGGCATAAATCCTCTACTGGGCTGAAGCACAAGTGTTTGGATATTCATCCATGCTGCTCTTCAGAGCTGTCTATGTCAAATCTGGTAGATTTACAAGCAAAATGGTGTTTTTCTAACTCATGGCCTTGCAACCACATCTTTGCCTCTGAGGGCAAGCTGGGTTCTCCTTCTCTGTCATTGCCAATAACTACAGGCCTGCAGGCTCTGGTTCTAGTATGAGGCCTCATTATAGTCCCATTTAAATCAATGGAAAGTCTCCCACTGATTTGAGTGGGAGCTGGATCAGACCCTCATAGTAACAGAAACTCCCAGAGGCTTTGAGTTATATCCCACCCACGCAGCCTTTTCCTTGGGATTGACAGGCTTTTCAGTTGGGGTTCAGTCCTAAACCTAAGTGATGCAGAAGAAGATGCCAGGAGCATTCTCTTACTTGGCAACCCACTGTCAGTGTCTAAATTCAAGCTAGTAATGCTTGATGGCTGTTGAGATGCAGAGCTTTGGCAATCAGTGAGTAGAAGAAGCCATGCTGCCTTAGTTACAGGAGTCATGAGCATTTCCCCACTACCTACACAGAAATCCAGTCCCAGCAGCCCAGGAGAGTTAATGATCTCTGTCTCTCACTGGTGTCTTGACTGGAGACACTCCATTAGACCTGACAGCTAAAATGTTCTGATATTGGCTCCAGCTCCTGCACTCTTTTAGCTGTGTTGGCCTTGGGGTGGTGAAGGGAAGAAAAAGAAGTAAGAGTGATTTTTGTCATAAAACTGGTGGATCTGAAGCTAGATTCACATGGCAAGATGAGGCAGAAAGAAATGCCCCTTTTAGTAAAAAATATTTATCAGGCCAGAACAGCAAAGTCAGGAAGCAAAGAAGCAAATGACACAGCAAGGATGGTGTGCCTCAAACACACTCAACACAGCTTCAGTTGGACATGGCCACCAGCTCTGAGGCTTGGAAAGAGAAGGAAGCAGCTGCAAGTTTGGTACAAGGGTCCCCAGGGGATCACTGGGTAAGAATTTAACTATTCAATCATTCTCTCTTTCACTCTCATTCTTTTCTTTTCCTTGTGACTGGGCTGGTTTTTATTCTTCTCTCATTTTATGGGCCTGTATCATTATTTCATTTACAAGGAAAAGCAATATAAATACGAGCATGAGAAAGGAGAAATATAAGGGAATGGGGTTGCAAACTGTGCTGCTATTCAGTTTCCCTCTCACGTCCTGAACCCTATCACTGAAGTGGTGCCAGCAACTGCAGTATCCTCTCCCAGCTCCTCTTCCATAGAGGAGCAGATTGTTCATGATATTTCACCATCCTGGGATCATTAATCCCTGTAAAGGGAGAAAAGGAAACACCATCAAGAGGACTTCAGAAGGGGCTATTTTAAATCAGGGTTGATTTAGTCCCTCCTTCGCTCTTATCAGAACTGGGCTAGCCTAAGTCAGCACAGCATCACAGAGGGCCATGGAGCCCAATGGGCATCAGTAGTTATACTAATAAATCCCACCACGCAGACCATTGGTTCAGATGGGGGAACACAAAGGCACAACTCACCTGGCAGGACTGTGAGAAAAGCGCTGCGAAAGCTGTAGCCCATGGTGTTTGCCCCCAGGCAGATGTACATCCCTGCATCCTCTTCCTTGGCTCGAGTGATCATCAGTTTGTTCAGGTAAGAGCCATCAGGACGGGACCATACCTCCCCTGTGGGCAGCACAACAAACTTCTGTCCCCCAACGTCAATGGTTGAGTTGTATTTGCTCTCTGTGCCGTACTCCACCCTCTTCAGCCACTGGATGACGGGTTTGACGTCGCTGCGGACTTTGCACTGGAAGGATGTGGTCCCACCATAGTCTACCGTAGTGTTGACAGGGTGTGTTCCTGTCAGGATGGGCTTGGACCTCGTCCTCTCTGCACAAAAACACAGGGGGCTCCATGGGAAAAGGTGTTTGCCATTCTCATTAACTTGTGATTGCAGAAACATAGGAAAAAGGTGTAGGAGGAATGCAAAATAACTGCCTACTCCAACTCCCTGCCCCACGGCAGGCTGAGATTTCTGCAAACCTCTCCTGATAGAAATTCTCCCAATCTCTGCCAAAGCCTCTAATGGTAGATGCTCTCCAGTCTCTTCAGACAACTCCTCCATTGTCTGAGACTTAGCAAGCCTTTTCTCATGCTCAACCTGAATCTTCCTAACATGGAAGTTACTTACTCTATCCGCATCTGGGCAAAAGTTTGCTCTTCCCTCTTAGCCCTTACATTTTGGAAGATTTTCTTCAGCCCACTCTTCTGTACACTGAACAACTCTCCTAATGCTAACAGGGTCCTAAGAATCTCCTGTAGAAGTTTTTTCTATCTTTGCTGTGCTTCTGCTCCCTCAGGTCACTCAGGAAGCATTTATATTTGGGTACCCAATTAGATATTCCCTGATACACAAGTCAGACCTGGCCTCTCTGCTCCTTGGCAGGTACTGTAGGTCCAGTATGGACTGCTGAATTTCCCCATTCCCTTGATGCACATTGCAGCTATGAGATGAAAAAAGGGACTATCCTTCTTTGCACTCCCACTTATCCACATCTCAGAGACCATAACCCAGAATAACAGTATCTTAATGATTTACTTTGACCTACAGGGAAGATAAATGGCCTGATGCTAGACAAAAAAGTCAAAACCCATTTCAGGATTAAATTTAGGCAACAGTGCATGTCTGAACACAAATGAAGTGGATTATTTCACTCCAAATGTTCACTCGATATTGACCCCCATGATGCTTATCAATATTTACAAATATCTGAAAGGAGGGTGTAAAAAAGATGAAGCCAGGCCGTTTTCAGCGGTGACAGGACCAGAGACAATGGGCACAAGCTGAAACACAGAAGGTTCCTTCTAAACATCAGGAAATACTTTTTTACTGTGAGTGATGAATCACTTGCACAGGTTGCCCAAAGAGGTTGTGGTGTCTCCATCCTTGGTGATATTCAAAAGCTACCTGGACATGGTCCTTGGTAAACAGCTCTAGGTGGCCCTCCTTGAGCATGGGGGCATGGACCAGATGACCTCAAGAGGTTCCTTCCAACCTCAGCCATTCTGTGATTCTATGATGCTGTGTCTCTTACCACCATGTCTGGTAGGGTGCAATTTACAGATGAATATGACAGAACCTTATATAGCTTCAGACACAACCTCATGTTTTTACCAGATTATTTACAAGTACATATCTATTGAGAGTCCGCACCAGAACCACTGTGGCTACCCTCAGTTTGGGGACAGTGCGGGACAGGGCAAGACATGTTCCTTCTCCTTTTAGTCTTCCCAAATGTTCCCTAAGAACACACAAAATTAGATGGTAAAAGGCTCCTTCTTTCATGGACTAATGGCAGGCTGTGGATATTGTCTCATTTTTTGTCTGGGAGTCCTTCAGAAGACACCTGTCATCTCTGTTGCTGGGTCTGGTAGCTGCCCACAGGGACCAAACTCTACTGGAAACCATCCCATGCCATGTCATCCACTGCTGCGGAAGCTGAGACCACAGATACTACCAGTGAGGAAGATCTTCACTTCACCTCCCTGCTTTTATTATTATTTCTTTCTTCAGTCTAATCATTCCCCTACACTCACTATGGAGCAAACTTTTGTGGGGGAAGAGCTCAGAAGGCTTTTCCTTTTCTAGCTAATAACAAAATCTTTCCTTTCTCACAATTTTCTTTTGTCTCAAGTCTCAGCTGATGAAGGAAAGAAGATGATAGGAAAGGAAATCAAATGCAAAAGGGTTTCCAGCATGATTGCAAGCCTCAGCTTGTGTCAATACCACATAAAGTCAAAGGAAAAATATATCCCTCATTCTGAGGAATGTGTTTGGATTTTTTTTAGTGCTAGCATCAGAGGAATCAGTCACAGTTTCCAGACAAGGAGGTACTGCAAACCTCTGTCCTAGGCACAGAGAGAAATTATAGTATCACAGTGGGTGGTAGCTGCTGGCAATCATCAACCACTTTTGATGGCAAACACTGTTGGATTGAGCATGCAACAAAACAGCTCCCACCAGCACTGGCTTTGGAGTGAGAGGACGTAACAATGGACCCTCTTTCAAAAACTCAGGATACTTTCAATAATGAGGGCTCTAAAGATGTGCTTGGGAAACAAAAATACCACAGTGGTCTCTATAGGCTTTGCCTTGGGACTAAGAGCAGGAATCACAGCTGGGGAGACTGAGACTCAGATAAGCAGGACTTAGGAGTGGAGGCTCAAGGGGGAAAAAAAAGGAGGAAATTGAATAAAACCTGTAATGCTGCACAGAATGATGTTAAAAATAGAAAGATGTCTGAAAACTGCTTAATGCCCTTATCTCCTTGACTCTGGTCCCAGCTTTGGTTACTGTTTTCACTCCTAGCCAGCAAAAGCTAATGAAAACAAAGGTTACATATATCTTTAAGTTGATAAAAACCAAGATAAACAGGGACACAGAAAGGGGTTTGTTCCTGGTGCTGTCTGGTTTTGATGAAGTGAAAATGCCACAGCTGCCATTAGGATGGGGCTTGATTCATTTCCCTGTCTCTGCTCCTGGTTTTAGTGTAAACACATGTTTTTACTGTCTCCACACAGCTGCATCTTTATCAATCCCAGATGTCCAGCAGGTTTGTGCCTTCCGAGCCCAACAGCACTCCCCACATGTGCTTTTAATTCCTGTGATTCTAGAGAAAGGACTTATCAGAGAACAGATCTTTGCCTTTAAGAACAATCTTTTGCACAATCTTTTGCACTGGGATAAACTTTCTCATGCTATAATGTATGCACAGACAGACCAACAGCATGCTTTCCATGTGGCTGGAAATAGCCCTCCATGCCTCTGCTCCTCATTAACGAAGGCCATTCAATCTCCCCTCCACTTAGTTCACCTTCTCCACTTTCTTGAGTTGGCTGCTCTGTAATCATTTCCATGACAATCTATGATGATGTAATAGACAAAGCACAATGACTTAAGAATAAGAGCTCTTCTCTGGTAGACTTACGTAGGATTTGAGTATAATTATCCTCAGTAATAATAGGGGAAACAGGAGATTAGAGACCAAGAATCAGAACAACTAGATAGTAGGAAAAGCAATTTACTCTACCCCATCACAATGCAGGGTAATCCCCCACAGCTCATCTTCTAAGGATTGAATCTTTAAAGCTATGTGGGCATCTAAAGAAACAGACAGGACCCTTGAGGGATTATTTTATTTTTTTTTAGTATCTCATTTGTACCCACCTGAACCTTCAGATGGCCAAATGTATTTTTAAAAAAACCTGTTTGTAAAATAAAATGGGGTTTTTTTTTTAAAAAAAGCCTTGTCTGGCTAATCACTTTAATAAGATTTCTGCTTATTCCCCTGGGAGACTTCTTTAAAGAATTTGGCCTTCTATTACAGCTATCTAGACTAAATTTTCAATTGAATGGTTTCACCCTATTACTGCTCTGATAGAGTAATCTGGGCCAGCCTAAATATTTCTACCCCTCCTCTATGGTACATGAAAAACCTTTCTCAGTCTGTTGAACTGAGTTTGTTGGTAGTGTAAGGTTGAACTGGGCAATGATGAGCTTTTACCATGCAGGTGCCCTTGGAGACAACTGTTTCCCAAGCATCTCTCCTTATTTCAGCTACTGAATTGTATTGTTGATACTCTGTCTTGCCAGGTGTTAGGTTTATTCTAGAGTTTCAGTAATGTTTTCTCTATCTCTGATGATGTTTTTAACACTTCCACATTTCTGTGTCCAAATATCAGCACTGCACACTTGCCATTACACTCTCTTTACTCAGACAGCCCCTTCTCAAAGCTCCCTCCCTGTCCTTCCACCCCAGGGGCTGCACTTACGGATTACTTCCACTTTGTACGTTGCATTGATTTCTCCAACTTTGTTAAACACTCGGCAGGTGTATTTCCCACTATCCTCCGGCTTCAGGTTCTTCAGGTTCAGCGTCCACTTCTTCTTCTTGTTCTCCCCAATCTCTTGGGGCGTGAGGGGCTTATTGTCCTTCAGCCACGTGATGTCAGGCCGTGGGTTCCCGCTGGCCACGCACTTCAGGCGGATGGAGCTGCCGACAGGACGGGCGATCACTCTGCGCCTCATCTTGGCAGGCTGTGTGAACCTGGGACGGGCTGCAAAAGGCATGAAAAATGGACTGTCATGAGCTAAGGGCATGCAAAGAAGGATGCTGCTCTTAAGTGTCATGGCCAAACTTGATTGAGAGGCACCTGGTAGCCCCACATACCAGTGTATCACTCATCGGCTCAAACTGATTTCCTTAGGAAGGAGATACCAACCAGCCTGATGCATTTGAATATCTACTGATCTACTATGGCCACCATATTAGCCTTCTGATAGCACAATCTTGGAACTTCTCAGTGTCCCTAAGGCAACTGCGTCAGACTGTCTCACTAAATAATACCAAAATCACACTATCGTAGCTGAAGGCAAAATGTAGCCCCATAATCACATTATAATTGTTACTATACTCCATGCCACAAATGCAAGCCCTTAGCCAAGACCAAAGCAAAAACTTCAGATTCCCGTCAGGCTGACTGTTTTCTCAATCTCTTTCTGGTTACTTGAAACTTCATTTTCTGAAGATGTTTTGCCCCTTAGTTTTCACTGGTTTTAATGGTACTTAAGAAGAGTCAACATCTTTTCAATATGTAGGAAAGTCTTAGAAGTGTGCCAGACTATTCTATATTAATCTGAACTTAAATGCATGCAATTAATTCACCATTAATTTATGAAGCATTCATGCTGAAAGGCCCAAAGATGCAAATAAACAAATTGAAAGACTCAATAAAAAAACTCTCGAGTTTGTTATTAGAAGATACCCCATGTCAGTCCATCCCAAAAATGGAGAAGCCGAAGCAATAGCTGGAGGTGGACAGAATCATAGGTTAAGACAGTGGCCTTGTCATAGCAAGGAAATCACCAGTATTTCTAACAGCAGTGACAAGAACATTAGAGAAATGCAAGGTCCCCACCTGGCAAAATCTGAAACATATACCCTCAACTGCACCTAACTTTAATTCAGATTATATCAGAATTCCAAAGGAAAAGGAGATGGCATCTTTATACACCTTCACATCTTAATAGCTTTGTTGACATTGCAGACAGCTTTCCTGTAAAGTCATGAGACAGTCTAATCAACACAAAGAAAAAGATCTTTGCAAAAACTTTAAAGACAGTTGAAACAATAGAACATGATCTGTTGCAAGGCAACAGATTGTCTAATAGTATCCTGCAATGAAGAATTTAAAAGAAACGACAAATTTCTCACAGTTACTTTAATCAAGAAATGCTAATCCAAGGGCACTTCTAACTGCAGTGTCCTGCTGAGATTAACACCACTTCTGACTCCCACTTGGCAGTCTTCTCCTACCTCAAGGATAGTCCTGCAAAATTCACCTGTCTTCTTTTTTATTTTGGCAAAACCAGTTTCTCTTCCGAGTCCATTAAGCATTTCCACAATAGGTTTCTCCCCCTGTTTTTGATCCCTATTTCTTGCTTATCTCACTCTTCAGCTCCAAAGAGCAGTCACCCTGCATTTTTGTACTCCCCTGGTAAATCTTCCCTGATTTTTCCTTAGGAAATAAGAATAGGTAAAGAGTGGCCTGTTCTGTGGCACACTGGGTTGAATTATGCCCATTATGGCAACTGGCAACTGAATTACACCCATCACCAATGGCAACTGGAAAGCCACAACTTCAGCAGCATATAATACACCAAAGCAAGCTGAGAACGCTGTGCTTCAGGTATTAGGGAAGGTAGCTACTGGATGGCACAGTGGGACTCTCTACTAAAAAGCAAGCCCTGCTGCCCAGAGTTGAGGGCCAGAAGCTCTGGGATGTGCATTATAGAGAAGCTTTACTGGAGAACCCCTCTGCAGCCTTGCCAAGCATCCCTCCCTCTCGGAAGAAGACACCCTTTGGCATACTCCTCTCTTCAGAATCCATTTCTGTAGAGGAAACCATCTGCCTCCACAGCCTTCCCTCACCACCCTTGGCTGTCTTTTTGGGACCCAGCCATTTCATGTTATTTCGAACTCTTGCTCAGAAATGCTTTACTCTCCATACAGAGGCTTTCATGTGTAATCTAATGAACCGGAGCAACCCTGGCACTGAAAGTCCTTGCCGTGACAGCTGAGCAGCAAGTGTGACACAGTAACCCACCCCACAAGTCCTGCTGTGTAAATTGCTGGGTATTCCCTTAGAGGTCTGCTGCAAGAGGAGGCCCCCTCCCAGCAAAACCAATCACCCTCCAATAGACACAATTAACTCTGTCAGAGCTGCATGTTGTGAGCAGTGACATGCTGAAGTCTTAAGTCTGAGCAGAGGGAGATGTGCTGATAAGGGCTGCCATTGTGGAAATTGAATAAATGTCTGTAAGGTGCATGGGGAGGTTAAGAACCAGCCACAAAACCAGTCTAAGCAGTTATCCTCTAATATGGCAGTAATTTACTCTGTGGCCAGGAACTGCAGGTCCAGATAGAGGTAGATCCTTGCTAGATGGGGTTCCTGGGCTGGAACTGAGATGCAAAGAGCAGACTGGAGACAGGATAGTCCCAGAGTGTAAGTGAGTGACTCCAAGCTCTCCCCCCTCCCTCATCTCTTCCCTGCTTCCACAGCAATATTTCAGGAGGACTTGGTGGTGTTCCTGCTCAGTATGGCCATTGCAAGACAGAAACTCTCTTTCTGCCCAAAAAAGCAGGCCTATAACATTTCTAGTTTTCCTCCCACCATGACTCCCATGAATCTGTCTGGAGCTTTGCATTCACTCCTCATACATTGCTGCTCAGATACATACCACACTACAGGTAAAACTAAACTTCTTTGGCTCTTTCTGTCTTTCTTCTTCTGTTTGAAGAAGGTTAAGTGATTATGTGGTCTCAAAAGCTACTCCAGGCTGCAATACGCTGAAACCAGATCTCATTTACACAGTCCTGAATGTTTCCTTGACAAAAGCCTGAATTAGACAAGTGTAGAAAAGACAGTTAACAAAAAAGGAGAAAGAGACATACACATAAGAGAGGAAAAGAGACCCAGCAAGCACAAAGGAGAAAAAGGGAGAAGCAGCAGTGTGGGAGAGAGGCAGAAAAACTCTTTTGAGTTCGTGTTAGTAAATGTCTATCCCCAAATCTGTACCATTTACAGCAGTTTTGCATGTTGGAGTGCCAGCAAAGGCCATCACAAAGTGCCTCTGTGTTATTTATACTTCACAGGCTTGCTCTTCTCCACATCACTTGGAGTTTGCTTCATAAACATGAACCACACATTTGTACAGTATAAATTATGCCACACACAAGAGCAAGGGAAAACACAAGTGGATAGGACAAAGAGACAGTGTTGTGTACGGGTTCCTTGCTGAAATGCTGTTTACCATGAAGATTTATTCAAGCTAATGAAAATTAAATGAAACAGAAGGCTGTCAGCACAAAGACCTGGGAAAAAATTGAGCAGTCTCCTCTCCCTTTGGGACACCTGGAGGTGCATGGATCAGTCCCAGAGGCTCCTGTCAGACTTGCTCATACAAAGTGAGGTGATTAGCTAAAACATGTCACCTGCTGCAATCCACCACAATTACCTCCACACAGCGGCAGTCAGTGCCTCTTCCAGCTTTCATGATACTTACACAAAAAAGTGTCATGATTCACTAAGTATTGAAATACTTTCAAGTCTTTAGGATAAGAGCTCAGTCAGTTGTGGGAAGACATGGATGGGGGTATCTACCTTTCCCCACACCAGCTCCCTGCTCTTGGTGGGGGCAGGATCTCTACCCTGTGATACTATCCCATGACAGTAGCTGGAAAGCAAAGTGGAGCTTTTTTTTACCTTACTTCACCTCCATCACTTCTCTAGGGCCCAGGACTCTGCAAACAAAAACTGCTCTTTTACCCATTATCCTCCAGAGATCTGCAGACACACACTGACCCTCCCTGCGCACGAGCTCACACCAGCAATTCTCTGGCAAACACCACTGAATGGAAAGGGCTTGGGAGGGCGTGTGGCCTGCCCCAGACATTTCCCTTCATGGGGAGTGGAGACAGAAGGGAGGGAAAGGAGAAGCAGAACACTGCAGCACAAAGGACTGGGCCAGGGCAGCACAGAGTAAGACACAATCTAATATGAGATTGTCAATGCTTAATAATTTTAGTAGTGTTTACATCTTTTTTCAGAATATTATTGTTGTATTGATCCATCATCCACCAGTTCTACCAGAAGTACATCTGCCATGGCATTCAATGTCTGCTCCTATCTCGGTGATCCTGCTCTGGTGGGGGGATTGGACTAGATGTTCCTAGTATGTCAAGGTCCCTTCCAATCCCTAACATCCCGTGATTCTGTGATTCTGTGATCTCCACTAGGGTAACGAAGGTGGAGAGACAGTAGTTTTTCTTGTTAGCTGCTGAAGTCTTCCCTCCTGAAGGACTCCTGACATGTAGTTTATCTAAGCCACCCTTTCTCTAGCTCTAAAATGTTGTCATCTTTTTCCAGAATGAGTGAATGTTACCTTTCTCTCTCAGAGCAAGCTCAGTCTCAGATGAATCTGTAATTCAAAGCTGACACCTCCAGGTGTGGCCTGGACTACACCACACCACACCACACCACACCACATCCCTTGTTTTTCAGCTCCTGAAGAAAATTGGCCTCAGCTCAAGTGTTGTGGACTCATACAGTGAAAGCTTGACAGGTTCCACCCTACCATTGCTATGAGGTTACTCCCTGGCCACGAATGTGGTACAAAGCCATCTCTGTATTATAAAATTAAAGGGAGGGATGTACTGCAAGAGCAAAATGAAAATGCTGTGCTTCATCCATCAGGGTTATAAACTCACATCGCACTCCTGTCAGTAATGGCCAAAAGCTGCTTGGCATCAGCCTGACAAGTTATTGTCCTTCAAGGAGTGCTTGGAACAAACTTTGGACCTGCAAGTCTTGCAACGATTCAGAACCTGTTCCAAGTGAGATTTTAGCAGTTCCCCAAAGCTCTGCAGCAGAATCAAAATCCTATGCTTGAACAGTCCAGGGCTTAGAGAAGTTCATACAGGTGTCTAAAAGAGAGGGTAATTTTAAAAAGTACTCAGCTTTGGCCTAATGCTAATTCTCCTGAAGTGAAGTCAGACCTCCCATTTGCCCTCAGTGGGAGCAGTGTTATGTTGGCACTGAAGGCCTTTGGAAATACTGCTGTAAAAGTCAATATGCCTTTTATAGAGAGTCTATGAAAGCTATAATAGCTGCACATGCAAAAGAAAGTCACTGCCCAGAAAAACAAATTCAAGGGAGAACCATGCTGGGGTACGTGGCAGGGGGCCCTAGAGCAGAGCACGGGCTGCATTTCACAGAAGGACCCTTGGATGGGATCCATTCACACTGACATGTCCAGCTGATGCTCTGTTGATTATTTGACCATCTGTAAGGAGAACTCGCTCCAGACGCTCTGCCTTTCCTTCAGCAACTGAGAAATGTGCCATGTGAACAGCACTGAACCAAGAACTGAGGAAAACCAAAAATCACACTGCTTCTTACCCCATTGCTTCCCAGAATGATCTTCATATTCTCCATTGGAGCCTTCAGGTACCTGGCTGTCCTTTCCTGAGCTTGCATCATCTGCAAAGGAAAAGAAAGGGATGATGTTAAGGTCGTCTGCAGCACAGCAGTAGGATGACAAGAGTTTGTATTTTCTCCTGGAAGCACCATGTAGCTGAAACACATTCAACACACATTTGGCATCCACATCCTGGCACTTACAGCCTGGCCAGTGTAATGAACAATTTAGTTTGCTGCTTTACGAGCTTTTCAGCAGGCTACCAAAGCAATGGGAGATTAATCAATGTTTCCATTAATAGCTGACAAAAGCCTCTTTGTTTATGTTTACAGGTTGCTGTTCCCTAGGAGGAGCTGAATCATTGTAACTTCCATGCAAATAATGGTAAATTTCAAAATCACAGATTATTAAACCTATGTTGTGGGGGAACACTTCTGAATCACACAGAGCACAAGCAGTGGAATTAGGGCCACTAATTTGCCTTTCAGCTTCCATACAAAACCAGGAAAGCTAGCAGGTCTGGGGTCAAATGAGTCCTCAGGGGATACTGCATGCAAAGCTATGGCTGGAGAAACCAATATTGAATTGAAGAGGTGCTTGTGGTTGTTGGTTTTGTTTTAATTAAGACCACCCATCACCTGTTTTGCCAATACCTCACTTCCCCCCTTTACCACTCTAGTTGTCTTTACCACTACCACAGAATAGCATCAAGGTCTCAACTCTGTGCCCTGTACTGGTAGGAGGAATAGAAATCACCACAAAGTTAAACCCTCACCTTTTCAGCAGCCCCCACCTCAAATTGCTGCTGTGATATGGCCACCTATGATGTCTCCACAAGGACCAAGGGAGCAAGAGAGTGCCCTGAGCCTCCTTCTACCACCTGGGTGATGCTGGTGGACTCACACCTCTGCAGTGCCCAGATGTGAAGCTTTTTCCTTCTCCAGGAACAGTCTGACCTCTACTGCACAAACACTTAGTTCAGAGCATCCTCCCACAGCAATGCATCACAGCAGTGGAGAGGTCCATCTGAGGGACTTTGGGCACCTACAGGTCACAGCACAGCAAAGTATAGCTCTTCCAAGGCTACTTCTGTGCTTTACAGGTGGCACAGCCCCATAGAGCAGCCAGATTTGAAGTGAAGATATCAATGAAGAGCTACTCAGCTCCTAGCTAAACTGCACTGAAGTGTGTGAAGTTTGATCTTCACAGACAGGTCAGTAAAGAACTGCTCTGCAATGGTGTAAAATAAAAATGAATCAAGAGAAGTAGGAAACATAGAATCACAGAATCATTAAGGTTGGAAAAGACCTCTAGGATCATCAAATCCAACCACCAACCCAACACTACTACTTTGACCACTAGACCATGTCCTGAAGTGCCACGTCTACATGTTTTTTTAACACCTCCAGGGATGGTGACTCCGTCATTTCTCTGGGCAGCCTGTTCAGTATCTAATCACTCTTTCAGTAAAGAAATTTTTCCTAATATCCAAACTAAACCTCCCCTAGCACAACATCTGACCTAAGGAAAGAATATCCCCAAATTCCCAACTCCTAAAACCTATAAGAAAAAGACCTTGTGAGTAAAAGAGAGGAAATTCCTTTCTGTAATCTCTGTGGCAGAGAGGAAAAATTTATCTCAGATTATACACGAGCATGCCCTCCCCAGAATGTACAAATACTAGAACTGCCTTTTACAGTTGTTTTAGAAGTTGGGTTGTACTTAAACAGTGTTTAATGCATAAACTTGTGTGCAGTCTTTGTTCGAGAAGAATGTGTGTTTAACCCCATCCTCACCCCAGTTTCCGCTATTTTGGAAAATCATCCTGTCCCTTCAGCATGGGGCATTTTATGCAGACACATGCTCTGCTCTCATTTGCCACTGTCCCTTACATAGAGAGGCTGCAAAGCCATGTGGGTTTGTCCCCCGGAGCCCCTGACAGATTTTTCTCTTCTCCTTGGGGTTACTCCGGCATGGTTTCCCCTGGAGGTATGTACAGCTGTCACTCCAAGGGGAAAAGAAAGCTTTCAGGGCAGCAGCACGCCGTGCTCTCCCTTCAGCAGCTCACTCCAGCTGCCTGCCCGTTCCCACCTCCCTCTCACCCTCCATCCACCCATTGCTGGAAACCCAGAGGCTTTCCCGGGTCCCCCCGGCAGCTCCCAGTCCAAAGCAGAGGGAAGCAGTGTGAAATGCACACTCAGGACACATCAATTCTCCCTGAAGGCTCTGCCCAGGCTGGCCTCCAGCCTGTGTTGTGGAGGAGGCAAGTAACCCATGTGCTGAGCTTTACAAATAGATTTTTACAACCTTGGCAAACTGAATGCAAGGAATACAAATATACTCATTATATATGATGGCTTGCATATGACACATTGCCTCCTTTCAGTCAAAATACTGAATTGATTATCTTCTGGCACTTGTACAGTTTTTCACATAAATATCAGTAGTGCTACGAATGAAATCTTGGATGCTCTCTGACAGAGAACTTAGTAAATCCCTCAGCACAATTAGAAAAATGTATTGGGTAATGGAGAAGAAAGAAAAACTGTGGTCAGAGATGTAGGATTCCTGCCCATTGTTAACTGCTGAATATCTTAAAAGTGGTTAAGATGTTTAAGTGGCAATGTTCTGCCAATTATATCTTAATCCTACTCAGCTTGATGTACAAAGAGCAGTATATCCTCCCTTGCCTCCTGCCTCATGTTACAGTATGTCAGCCCATGTGCGCTCCTACTGCCTCACACAAGGACTGACTGGTGTTCTCAACACCTCCTGACATGCTGCCAAGCTTTTGATGTAAGTAAAATTGCTCTGAATCTGTTTGATCCTTTGAGGATACTTCTTTGGTTGTTATCCTGCCAAATTGCAAACCTGCAGAGTAACCTACCAAACCCAGAAAAAATCATTTTAGGGGGAAGAGATAAGGATAACTAATGGCACCGTGCTGAGCCTATGAAATAGATCATCTGGCGGAGGAGCAAGATTGAAATAAATAACTGCATGCATTTAGGCACGTTAGTTAAATCCACTGGAACTCGTTTCATGTTTGTTAGGAATGCAGTAACGTTAACACCACATAGCAGAAGTCTCGAGGATGGGGAGAATGACAGAAACATGGAAACTCATGTAGAGCCAAACTACTCCTTCCCGTCCCCAGAGCTGCACGCTGGGTGAGGGATGTTACAGCAGCCTCCCTTCCAGCTGCAATATGCAGTGAACTGGGCTCCTGCCTTCGGCGCGACTGTATCTGAACAGACTCACACTTGAGAACTGTAGGAAAAAAAGCTGATTCATGGGATGCAGAAATTGAATGAAGCTCAGTTTGAGAAAATTCCCTGAAGCCCAGGAATCTCCAGTCATACTTAAAGTGTGAGTGAGGCAGCAGAATAGTCGGTGATATAATGATAAAGTGCTAACCTGGGATGTGAATGACCAGGGGTCAAGTCCCTCTTCTGCCACATTCAGAGAGGGATTTGAACCTCCCCTCTTGCACCTTGTGTGAGTGTCTTAAGCTCTGAACTGTGGTCTCAGAGAGAGCCAAAAAAGAGTTTATTATTACATAAAGTGGAACAGCACTGTGGGAGACCAGTATCTCAGGAACACCCTGAGGATGAAGACTCCTGTCTAATTCAGTTATCACCAAGATTTGACTTCCACCCACTCCAAACATAGTTAGAACTGTGGCTGAACGGAAAGAATCTGTCTCTCCCTGGTTTGAAGAACTTTCTTATTTTTAAAAATTTTATTATCAAGTGGATTCCTAGGGTAGGGAAACACTTTTGCAGTTGTTCCAGTCCCTGTGCTAGCAAGGGTAGGTATCTTGCTGTACCACAAACACACTTTGGTCAGCCTGCTCACTCCCAGGGAGGGATCTATGACACTGAGAACAAAGCCAAATTTCCTGAAAGTTCAGAGGCAACTGGTTCAGCTCAAACCTGCAGTCTGAAGCCTGGTTAACAGTGCCAGACCTGAAGATCTGCTGCTTGCATTTCACCCTAGGCTTTACAAATACAACTGGCCTGACAATATTCTTATTAGACAGGGAGTGGACGTGAAAAAATGAGCCACATTCAGCTCACAAAGCAATGAGTTAGTAGCAGGAATCACATGAGTCTTAGCCATATTCAAAAAATGACCTAATAAGCCGATTGCTTACTCATGCTCTTGTCACCTCCCACAGAGGCAGGCAAGTCAGGGTGATAAGTACCTACAAAAACCCCAGCCTGCAGACAAAGGGCAGCAGGGACCAGTCATGCAGCACTTGCCAGCTTTGCTGCCAGCAGATTACCGCAAGGGGCAGTGCTAAGGAGGATGAGCTGCTGAAGTTTCCTACAAGCTCCCTTTTCTGTGACCTATGTTGGAAGGTCACCCTGTACTGGACTTCTTGGACAGTATCACAGGCTTAGGACAGCAGCCAGTTGGAAGATGAAGTGGAAAACCTGCCTTGAAAAAGAATCACTGACTAATTTTATGTCACGAGTATCTGAGGCTAAGAAAACATACATGATTTAGATGTCTTCACTGTACAACTTGGATCCATGGTGTTACAAAGCATGTTGGCTGGTCAAGAAGCTGTAAGTCAAAGGCTCTGGTATTGTGTCAGGTGATAGGCTTAGAGACACGGGACAAATTCATGTAGCCCCTTCCCCTCCAAATACTACACCTGGCCATAAAAGACAGGGCCAGGATGGATCCAGAGGCATCAGCCCACTGTTCAGGAATGTCACCCTAGTGATGTGATCCCCAGCTGCTCTCCAAGCCATCGCCCCTCTCTGGCTTCAGGATCTCATTCCAAGCTGGTTTCTGGGTCTGAGATGCCACAGGACTGAGCTGCTGGCACTATGCTGGACAAGCGTGTGGTGGGGTAGTCATGGGATTGGTTTTGTGTGACACTTGGCACATCTGAGTGTGTGAGGCCCTGATTATCAGTGCTGACACCATGGGCCAAATTGTCATTTCTCACCCCAGAAAGCACGATGCTTCATGCATATTGACTGCCATGTGGTTTTTTTGTCTATCCCCTGTCCAAAGCAGGCTGCAGAAAAGGGACTTCTGTGTCTAACTCCACCAATTGGCAAAGCACTTTGGGGATCCTATGGGACAAAGAGTGCCACATAAGTGAGGTATGGTTACTGTTTATTACCATAGCAGAATTGTTCCATTCCCTCTTGAAAGTTAAAACAAATGGAAAATTCTGCATAACGGCCCAACTCTGAGAGAAACTGATGGGAAATATTCACAGACTCTTACCAAGCCAGGATCAAATTTTATTTACCCACAGACTCTCCAGGAAGGCTTCATCTCTTAGCTGAACGGGTATGACTGGTTTTCAGGCCAATACAATGTGCTGAGCATCCAACCACGAGTCAAAGCAATGGCCCGATTTTTGAAGCCCAAGCCTAGCTGTAATATTTCTCTATGATCCACAAAGTTGCTTTAATTTGTTATAATGCAAGGACCGTCCCTGCTCTGACTTGATGGGACCAGCTTTGGAGTCTTTGATGTCAGAGGCCTTGAAAGCCCCATTTCACAGATGAGCCAGCTTTGCATAAATAAACAAAGTGACCTCTGAACTGGAGCCTGAGACCTGAGCACACTTCAAAGCACTGGGGGGGAGGCGATGGGGGGGCGATGGGGAATGAAGCGATCAGCATGCATCATTAAGGCAGCCCCTGCTCAACGACGCCACTGAACAAGGGGTGTAAATAAAAGGAGGGAGGCAAGTGGGGAGGGAGTGAAATGAGGGGGAAAGTGATGTAATCCAGTCAGGCTTGAACAATTATAATGAGGCCTTCTCCCATGGATGAATGAAAGAGATCTCTCTGAACTCCAGCTTTCAGAGCTGACTCTCGCATTTACCCAGATGCATCATATTTGCACATCATATTTGCTCCCCAATGTCCTTCACTGCTGCAGATGTGTAGTGAGTGACAAAACACAAGGTGCTTGTGGGAGGTGGGTCTTGGGCCTTCCTAGGAGTTAAATCAGACTTTGTTCTGCTTATCCTAACCAGTAAAACACTGGGAACCCACCATAAACTTAGACCAGGAGGTGATTTGACTTATTTTTCAGTAGTTTTGATGGTGCAGCAGATAGAAAACACGCACACACAAAAGTAAGTACATCTGAAAAAGCATATATTTGCAGTTTATCTCAGATAAATTCAGGATTTCCTGTAATACTTGTTGGAATTTAAGGGGAAACACAAGGGTAAGATCATTCTGTGCTTTATTTTAGAGAGTCTTCTGCTATCCTGATTGGTTCATCTGATGTCCAGATGAATGGTCCACGAAGTACATATGTAGGCAGGCAGTAACGACATTATCACTGGGTTTGTGGGGATTAAGGCACTTGCTTTCCTCAGATCTCCTTAATGTGGATTAACACTCCAGGTTTCACTAGAATTTCAGCTGGTATTAACTCCCAGTGGCCAGGGAAACATATCCCAACCTACTGGCTAGTACATGATTTCCATCTGAAACTTTTCACTGCCAGCTGCAAGAATTTTACTGCTCATCTTTGGTTTTTGGGGTGTTTCTGGAGGACATTGATTCTGTCAAGTCAGTACTTCAGAATATTTTGTTGTTGTTGTTGTTATTGAACAACAATTTTTAACATCTACAATTGTAAAGAACTCTACAGAAATAGACCCTAAAAGCTTGGAGGAAAAGCAACAAAACACATTTTTGAGATCTTGCAATTGTTCATCTTGTTTTGTGGTTTTGCAAGGACTTCGGGACCCTTGGGGCTGGTGATCTATAGATGAAACCCAAGGCTTATTTGAAATCATGAATAAGATTAAGATGCAAAGTCCTCATCTTGACTAATTCCAAAATTCCTCCCATCACTGAGGTTTAATTTAGCAAACCTCCTCTCTGAACCCTCCTTTCTGTCAGAGACAGACAGGACGAGACTCCAATGCACTCATCCCACTAACACAAATCTGGTGTAAATCTTAGATACTATTTTGGATGTTTTTCATAGTTCTTACATCAACCCTTCATCTCATGCTCACCATTCCTTCCTTAACTCGCCTACTATATTAAGTGTCATCTACTGTACTACCAGTGCTGATGCTATGAAAAGGCAGGAAATGTGTTTAGAATTTATTTGGAAGGGCACAGTGAAAGCAAAGGGATCAGGAATATTTGGAAGGAAGAAAAAAGATCCCATGGAGGAAACCCCTCTCCATGGACCCAGCCAAACAAAATCTCTCGAGATGAAAAGGAAGAAACTCACTCAGAGGAACACATAGCCAAGGAACACTCTACTTTTCTCAAGAAAAACCCCAACAAAACCAACACAAACTAAAAGGTTACTGGCAGAGAATTTGCCTCTGTAATGGGCACTGAAGACTTTACTGCCTACTGCCTTTGACTCCAGTTGGGCCAAAAATAACCAGAGGTATTGATACTGGAATTTCCTGAAAATAAAAATAAAAAATGTTTGTGTTAGTGGCTTTTTTGGTATTTCCAGCTCTGTCCATTTTCATGAGAATTTCCATGTGAAAATTTTCATGGATTTCACTTCAGGCCCAGCACTGGGAATCTCTCTGTAAGCAGGATGCTTTGCAAAAGAAATGTTTGCAGCCCACCTGCCTTCTGAAACGCTGGCAAGGCTCCAGAGTCTACAGAGCAATGCCTTGGCTAGGGTGTGAAGAAACAAGACTTCTGTCCTTAGCTAGATCAGTAACTCACATTTTAAAGTTATGATGATGTATAAGCTCATCCTATTACTTGCAAATGACAAAGGTCTTAGACTGGTGGTTATTGCTGCATCACACACCTCAGCACATGGGTGAACATATATCAGAAGCAACTGCTTTAAAACCAAAGAAGATTTAACTCCCTTCCACAGAATGAAAGAAGAAGGGCCTATGGGATAGCACAGACATATCAGAACCAGTTTATTTTATAGGCTGGTACCAATCTAGCTCAAACAGCACAGGCAAAACAATCCTGGGCACACTGCTGACTCATATTCAGCCAGTTGACAACCAACACCTCCAGGTCCTTTTCTGCCAAGCAGCTTTCCAGACTCAATCTTTAAAACATTTAAAATTATAATGGTCTAACTATGGCTGAACTGGAGTTTTCACAAACCTATTTGCCAAAGTTGGCTCATCTAGTTCACAAAGACAGCTTTAGTAACTCCTTCACTGTTCCTGTGAATACAGTAAGATAGAAAAGAATGTTCATGAAAACAACAGAAAAAGATTTTAATGAAAAAGGCATTCTTGAAGACAAAGAAAAAAATTCTCTATTGGCTATATCTATACAGAGCAACTTTGGAGCTCTTCTGAGTTCATACAGGATGAGACCTGTGCTTACCATCTTCATCTCTCTGCTCTCCTTGTCTCCATGACTCTGTATCTGTTTCAGATCTGTACCTACTTTATAAC
This sequence comes from Brachypteracias leptosomus, assembly GCA_013401335.1. NCBI lineage: Eukaryota > Metazoa > Chordata > Aves > Coraciiformes > Brachypteraciidae > Brachypteracias > Brachypteracias leptosomus. The sequence continues at coordinate 380,746 of VYZX01009707.1, read as the reverse complement.
TCTTTCTTCTCCTCCTTCCCCAATCACTTTCCATAAAGCTGTGGTAGGAGATGCCTTCCTGAAGGTTTAGCTCTTCTCTTGCTCCTTGTGGTTTATCACTACCCACAATGCTCACAAAGTCAACTGAGATATATTCTCAGTCATGGTACATCTGCATGCAAGGATGCTCTAGCTCCTACTGTAACCACTCAAAGAACCACAAGGAGAAATGTCTGGGGCTTTTCACTAAACCACTGCAATTCCCTGGCCTACCATTATAACAATTACGTTACAAAGGCAATCACAGGCTTTCCACCATGCTGACTCCTCCAGACACCAGGACCTCCTGCCTGCCTTCAGGTCTCCATTCCACAGGGGGCAAGAAAACAATTCCTCCTTCTTTGTTGTTGTTGTTGAGGTTGCTTTTTTTATCAGCATGCTCCAGCACACACAGACAGCAGCCCTGAGAGCTCTGCACCACAGGCACCAGTCTGCGGTTATATACTTGATCTACTACTGGAGAGGATGAAAGGGAGGAGAAATCAGAGAACAAGATGAGTGGTTAGGCTTCTGCCTTGTCACCAGCACTTTGTGAGCATGAAATAGTAGCACCAAAACACAGCAATTACCCATCAGCTCTTCCAGACCTTGAACAAATTGATAATATTTCCTGGTATTTTTTAAGTGTTACTTGCACCATGCTACTATCAAGGATTTCTTAGAGACAGGTTCCCAGTACATTGGACATGTTCACACACAACACAAAAGAGTAAACTCTTAAAGAGTTTATGGCCTGGGTAGTGCAGGCCCGGAGTGGATGTTACATGTATTAAGGTTCCTCAAGAAATATATTTTTTAGCATCCACCCATTTCAGCCTGGTGGGGGAACAACAGGGCTCTTGTACTTTTACAGAGCTGAGAAGCAAACTTCATTTATAGCACAAATCAGCCTACCTGAATTTATAACTATTTTATTGTATTTCTTCTTTCTAATAATTACTCACTAGTTACTTACAGTGAGTTTATAAACGTTTTGCAGAATTACATGATTTTAATTGTTATCTGACAAATAAAGATGTTGAACTAGTCCTTACTTTCGAAACCTAACTCCAGTGCCCAGGTTAGGAGTGAGAACAAAAAGAAGGTCAGCTTGACATCTATGGAAGGGGCCTCAGTCACGTACAGTGGGTGCCAAAAGCGAGGTGTTATGAACCCTCCACCCAAGAACATAGGCCAAAATTCCATCTTCAACAATCCTAAATTGCTTAGGGTTGGGGGAGGGAGGCATGCCACTGAAAGGACTACTGCAAGGTTAATGATAAGAAGAAGATTACAGCAGAGCCGAGGATAAACTGATAAGACCTGGCTCTCAGCCTTCTATTTTAACCACTATGCAGCTGCTGCCCCCCATAAAGTTATACCTCTATCACTCCTCTTCCCAGTAGCACTGATCAATCTTTATTATTTCCTTCACCAAGATTTGTAGGAACATTAATGATACATGTGTTTATCTCCTTGAACGTTCACATGGTCAAAATAGCCAGCACAAAGAAATTTCCAGAGGGGCTGGAAGGAAAGAGAGGTCATATGTGTCAGTGACTGAGTACAAGAATTATTTTTGGATGGCATTTATAATCAAACAAAAATAATCAATCGTACAATCCCATTGCTTCCAAGCACTGAGTTAATTCCTTAGTGTGGAATTACCCAATCCATCATGATGAACTGGGAATTGCAATACTGGACTTTACAGGCAGGAATGTGGATCCAGCTGTGTCTTCAACATCAGTATAAAAATTATTGAAACATTCTTTGTAGGCTTACACATTTCATAGTCTTCTGGTAGAAAAGTAAAAATATACCCAATGGAAGAAAATTAAATGTTCTATGCAGTATGACAATTACTAAATGAAGCAAACTCTGAGAGGACTTCTGCTTAACATCCTTAATGGGAAAAGTGAGACCCATGTGTGCTTGCTTGAGGTGAAAAATCACACCTCATCAAGACCCATCATTAGCCTATTGTGTTTTAACTTTGATTTCAGGAATTAACAGCACCTATAAGTGGTAGAAGTGTTAAGAAATCAACAGAGGATGACAGTTTTTAATTGGACATTATAGAACATATAAAAATCTCAGTGTCTAAGACGTTAGTTATATTCATTAAGGCACAAAATGTTGTTCAGGAATCCTTCCTCTCAGGTTTCAGAAGTAAAGAGAACTATTCCAGAAAACAGTCCATGTATGTAATAAATATGGATTTTTAAAAAAATAGGTCATTTGCAGTTGAGGGCCCCTCAACAGACACCAACACATGACTATTCACTCAAATATATTTTGATAAAAGGACCTTCTAAAGAACAGGTAAACCACTAAGACAGAAAGTACTGAAAAGGCATTTGAAAGGGTAGAGAGGAAAAAAAAAACCCCTTACTTTGAGGTGTTTGGTTTTTTTTAACTCAGATTCATGTTTTATTAACAAACTGTTACGGAGTAGTGTAATAGCAATGTGGCAGTGGTGTAATCTCTCTGACCACTATACTTTATAGGATGACAAGAAGACAAAGAAATTGAGATTTTGGGGTCCAGTCATGAAAGACAGAAAGTAGCCTCACTGTAGGATGATAACAAGCCTTACAATATTGCCCCCATATGCTGTTAAATACATAAATTTATTAGTGAGGTGCCATACACCTTCTACATAATGTTCAGGGAATGATACACACATCTCCAGGTCATTGTCAGAATACTAATAAACTGGTTTAAGTAGCAAAACGTTACCACTTTCACAATTCTGTCCAAGAGCAACTCTGGACAAGTGGCAATTTTGTTGGCTCCCAAAACAAACGGAATACTTGGCACCCTACCTAATATGAGGATTACAGTATATTACACTGGATAATATGGGCCTATGTCTCGCCAAAATTGAACCTAACCTAATTACTTGGAGTAAATTATAGCTTTCTATGTGGGGTAAAACACAAATTGTAAAAATGGTTGCTCCACAATTAACTATATAATCCCAATGCTGTCATTACAAATTTCTAAAACATACTTCAAAACAATGACTACTGTAGTACACTCATTCCTGTGGGATGGAAATAAATTCCCTTGTGTTTTTTTCTGTTAGCTTGTTTTTTTTTTTTAAAATGCCTGTCCCAGCACATCACCAGCAGTGTATGAGAACAACAGCAGTGTAGGACCAGAAGGAACCAGAGATAGAAGCTACCTAAGAAAACATTTGAAATCCAAGATTATTTTAGGTAGAATTCAATGCCTTTTGGGTGCTCAGTTGCAGAGTTACTGCATTTTTTGGAATCTTATACAGTTAGAGACACAACACACAACATTTTAGTGCATTGCAAACCTTGGACCTCTTTTAAAGGCTTCACTGAGATGTGGAAAGAGTGGCAGAGAGTCTACATGAGTAATAGCGTTTTGCAGATAGGGTACAAAGGCATGGAGACCATACGAATGCACTGAGAAGAGAGAATAGGGCTGCAATTTGAATTCTGTGCTTGTCAATGAACCAGAGCTAGTTAACACCTAACCAGTGCTAGCTGTCACCTATGACCTTGCCTAGACAGTCCATAAACAACTTTTTCCAAGAAATGTTTCACCTTCTTTGATATTTAGAAGCTAAAGCAGGTGTAGCAAACAGAAACCTTGACAAATTATCTTCTCACTTCATTTTGTGCCTTATAATTAATTGTTGAACTCCATTTGGTCAAGCACTAGAACAGGCTGCCCAGGGAAGTGGTGGAGTCACCATCCCTGGAGGTGTTAAAAAAACATGTAGACATGGCACTTCAGGACATGGTTTAGTGGTCATGGTAGTGTTGAGTTGATGGTTGGACTTGATAATCTTGGAGGTCTTTTCCAACCTTAACGATCCTGTGATTCTAGTTTATTAGCTTTCTATTCGAGTTACTCCATAAGGACTGCTATTGGAGAACACTGGAAGCCACAGTGTGCACCAAGGGAGCAAATGGGAACATTAAAGTCCTCTATTCAATATACAGATAATATATCTCAGTATTATCTGTGAGGAGAAAATACTTGTTTTTTTACTATTAAACAGTGCTTTCTCCAAAACCTCTAAACACTTACTCTAACGAGCACTGCAGTTACACACCTTATTTTTTACTATGATAATGTACACTATTATTAACATACTCATATGAATATTGCATACTGAATGTATCCCACACGCTGTTGGCTATTTTAAACAACAGATGTGAGAGGGATTTAAATGCCAATTTTAAAACTGTGCAGTTGATTAAAATCCTGTGAGCCATTCATAGATTGCCAGATACTCTATTTACATGTATTCCTCCGATGTAAAATACTTCAGGGAATACTCCAGACCCTGGCATATGGTTTAGAATGATGATAACCGATGTTGGAGATGCCACACAGACAACAGGACATATTATCCTGCTACATCTGTGTGTAAAATGCTTTGAGACTTTTTGATGGAAGGAGTTATGAATGTGTAAGGCTGAGATGCTACATTTATGTCCCTCTAAATCACGCTCAGAGATAACAAGCAGTCAGAGCCCCATCAATGCAAAAACAAGCACTTTTATGAATGCATTTCATTGCATCCATGTGCTCCTATCCTCTAGGGTAATTATGACTTGTGGGTGAACCTTGAAAAATTGCGGAGGATCAGCTTAAAAGGAGAACTCCAATGCCAAAATGCTTCCAAGCCTTGAAAAGGGAAACCTTGAGAGAATAGCCTGAGCACAGCCAGGCTGCAGCATGCTCAGGGTTTACTCCTCACTTCTCCTAACACTGGGGAAACCCCTCTCCATGCCACAAATCTGACTGACTTCAACTTCTGCATCTGCAGCCTCACAAATCCCACAGGCCCGAAACTCCCACGCTCTATAGCAGAGGCCCTGCCTGACAGATTACATACAAATGTTACAAATACATCATAGGTTATAGCGAGGAATGTTCACAGTGCTGCAAACGCACTCAGGAAAAAAGATTCAGCAAGACCCCTTGGTAAAGTCCCTGTGGTAATACATCCTGAACGAGGAACTCTGTCGTGTGAAAACATTCTTAATAATTCCTTCTGTTTTCATTAATAATATTAAATTTCCTGCTTCTGGGGCATCTTTTTATTTTAACAAGCACAGCTTCTTGTCTCGTCTTCTGAAAGACTGTGCCACTATAGTCTATTATTACTATTTATGCTGAAGTCATTTAAATGGGCCAGGCATCCATATCCAAAATCAGCAATTTGCAACCATAATCTCATACCAACCAGATTACTGTGACACCTGAGATGTGTTTTCTTTCAAGACATAGGAGTCTGAATGGCTGAAAGTGTCAGAAACTCATGAAAAAAGAGCCTTTCTGCTCCAGAAATATACATGCAGTTGATTCTGCAGTGCTTGTAAGTGACCTTTGGTGATTTTTTCTTAACAAACAGCCGACTAAAATTGAATCTAATTGTAATACACCAATTGAAATCACTAGAAAAAAAAAAAAGAAAGTAATTTTCTTAGTATTTGAAATACCTCATTCTGGCCCAGGAATAACTAGGGGTGGATAAATTATCTGGTCTGCGATTTTCTCCGGCATATTATTTTACTCCTGTCTTTCTTCTTCCTCTGCAAGGGGTGCTTGTGGTCATATTGTTCTTTTATTTATGGCCCACAGCCTTTTCAGTGGCAGCACGCACACCAGAGCACAGGCACCGAGCGGGAATGCAAATTCCTCATGAGGTAACCAAGAAGGGGAAAACGTCCCACACCATGCTAGATCTTTACAAGAATGGCACTTAAATAGAAAACTACACCCTTAAAAAAAACAAAACATGGGAAACAACAATGCTTAACCAGAATGTTGTTATTTGTACATTTACGAGCTATATATATAAGTTCCCTATTGAAGCTGTACCGGTTCTTTTGAAAACCTCTTATGAAACAGTGCCCACATTATCTAGCTGATGTATTCCCCTATTTATTCTGCTCAATGGTGACTTGCTTCCACTTTGAATTGGTGGCTCCCAGGGCTGCTCTCTGGCTCAGCTTTCAAGCTGATTTCTCTGACAAGCTGACAGCAATAAAATAATTCATTCCAGAGGCTGAGAGAATCACCCGCAGCATATACTGCAAGTATCATCTGGCAGCAGTACAGAGGCCTACGCAATGGGAAGCCTGGGGTAAACCCTGCGCTGGGACGCACGAATGCTGCGGGGAGGAGGGAAGGCTGCAGTAATTCGACCAGAATAAAGGCAGCATCATGGCAGTGGGATGGGAGGAATGCTGGAGAGGGGCTGCTCCGAAGAAGACTCACTGAAAAGAGGAAAGAGCGACCAAGGAGAAGAATATTTTGAAGAAAACTGGAATTTCCAAGAGAAGAAGGAAAGGGTGACCGCTGCAATGTGGTGCAGGTTTTCAACCTGTGGTCTGCATATCCATGATCACTTCTGAAGGCCCAGGGAAGATCACTGAGGAGGAAAAGCCAGACATAGCCATGCTTTTGCAAAGGTTTGATATAGGTTTGTCTGTGTCTCTGCTGGAAATGCTAGGCATCCACAAGCTGAAAAACAAATCCTAGTGCTAAATAATATGATGCAGGAAGTCTTATAACTATGATACTTTGAAAAAGTTGAAACAACGGATCCACTCCTGGTCAAAAAAAAACCCCGCAAACTCCTCAGAACCTATCAAGAACATGAGGTTCTGGATCATATTTGTGGCTGGGGCTTCTATAAAAAAAATAGGCTCGAGATACTACATGTCCCTGCTGAAGTCACTGGATCTCTGAGTGCTCAAAGCAATCAGGACTTTCCCATATCAGCATAATGTGTAATGAACTGGCCCAATATCTCACTGAACAATCACCAGCCTGTTGCAAGGAAGTCTGATTACATATCCCCATGTGCTTCCAAAGCAAGCACATCTGGGTAGAGATTAGTCACTGTTTTTACAGTAACCTCCTGGAATAAGATCTGCTACATAATGCAGTTCTGAGGGCTAGAGATCCCACTACCTATATGCCCTGAAACCTGCATTAGTGGCAGCCCCAGCTGACTCCCACGTGCTCCCCTGGAGTCCCATGTAGGGGGAAGAAAGTCAGGGTGATTTGGCAAGTCCCCTTTGGGATAACACAGCAGGAAAGCAGGGTTAACTATGCTGACTTTGCTCTTTGAGCACTCAGAAATTATACTGTTGGAAAAGTATATCAGCCTCCACATGAATCTTCCTTAATTTCACTTCTGGCTGGTGGAACCGTAATTTGTCAGCATTTCAAACTGCAAGAAGTGTCTTCTGCAAGACCTTCTCATAACAGAGAGAGCTGGCCCTCCTGCACAACCCAGTTTATTCAGCTCAGTGGGCAGGTTTCCATTGCCTCCCTTCAAACTTGCCCACATTGTCCCAGCCCAATCTACATAAAGCTCAACAATCCCTAAGGAGAGCCCGGCCAAGGTTAATTGTCGGACCTGCAGCTAGGACAGTTCTCCAGAGAAGCTGTCTAGAAGGTGATGCACCACATTGCCCCTTCAGAACTAATGTAACCACAATGTCATTACACCAGAGATGCAAAACCTATTTCATAACAACATTCAACCACAAAGCCCCATATCAAAACCTTTCCATTGAACTGCCAGGCTGAAGTTGGCAGAATTTAGGATTATGTTTTAAATGAAGCAGAAAATTGCTTCTATTTTATTTCTAAGCTGTGTGCTACTCAAGTGACCAGATATTCCAAATGAAAACTGCACTGGAAACTTCCCAGAAACCGAGGTGTGGCATTAATTGTGTATAAAGCAGAACAGAAGGCAGCTATCTCCTTTCTATAGCGTGAGTGGTTAGTTGGTACCCAGCAGTCTTAAGAAGATTAAATATCACCTTAATTTCAGACGCCTTCTGCTCTGGCTATAAAAATGCTACAACTGCAATAATAATACAACTGATTGTAAAACTTCAGTGTTTGGCTTGGATTAATACCACAGCTACTTTATTCCACAGGGAAAGTAGTGCAGTGGGTCTTATGTGTTATCTCGCCCAGACAAGAAGGGTTAATTACCCATTATTCATTACAGTAATTGTGTTTCTGCTTGCTCAATGGAAAAATGACATTGTTTTCTGCTTTATAAAAAATAGGTTAATCTTATCAAAAGAAAAAAAAATAACCTCTGAAAGCAGAAATTTTTTTCCATTAGCCTTTTAAAATAGGAAAAGCATAAAAAAGTGAAAAAGCATTTTTAGCTACTGATTTTAAAAAAAAAAAAGTTAAAAAGCTAATCTAGAGACAGTAAATCTGGGGATCACATACCCATCTCCATGGGTAAACACCCCATATGACCACTGTGCAGGAGACCTCTATCAGAAGAGACTTTCAGGGAGCTGTTATTGCAAAACTATCAAAGCCCCCTCCTCTTCATCACCTTCAAAGGAGAAAAGCAGAGCAGACAGCATGGCACTAGTCAGGCTCTCTTCTACCACCAGGGAGGTGACCTTCCCTGCTGATGGCCCAGAACCTCATCTGTGAAACCGGGAGCAATAGGTTCCCACCAACTGGGAGTAATATGAGGATAAATACAGCCAAATTGTGAGCCCCTCTGGTAGGGCACAGACACAGGGAGATAGGCATGTTGTTTTGTCAGTGTGTATAACTCACTTAAATTTACCATGCAGTTTCAACTTGCAATCCTATATTTCCTGTCCTAATCTCATATACAATGTGGGGTTTGTGCTGTTAAACAGTTTCTCTGTGGTTGCTCCATAGTGATGGGCAAATTGATTCCTATACGAAAGGCCAGATTCTGCTTTCAGATACATACACTGTTTCCACTGGTCTGAAATGGGAGTAGCTGGTATGTTCAAGAACAACAACTGGTGGAAGGATAAGGTAAAGGTATAAGACACAAAGGAGCTGATTGCTTCTCAGCTCTGCCCAATGCTTCTGAGTAAAAATGAGCAAGTTATTTACTCCTCTTACCGCCTCAATTTTTTACCCATCTTAATATTAATTCTGCCTTTTTTGCTGTTATTAAGATAAAATATTTTCTGGGCAAGGGTTGCCCAACTGTTCACAACCAGATGTGCAACAGGACGAGGAGTTAGTAATAACTAAAGGCAACACTGGTATTGCTTTACAGGAAAGGCTAAACACAAACTCCTTTTAACAACCTATACAACAACGTTATACAACTATCACAAGCCTGATCAAAGCACACTAAAGCCAATTAAAATGTTTCACTGGCTTCAAAGTAGAATGGATGAAGAACACGAATATTTAAAGATGGATGTGAACAACACAGAAAGACTCAATAACCTGAAACTGTTCTCCAGTGGCATCTCTCTGGAGGTCTGATGTGCTCTCCGTCACATATTAAGGGATTATATGAACAGGACTGAAGCAATGTCACAGAAAGAAAAAAAAGCAATGGAAAACACAAGCTGTAGAAGGTCCCAATAAAAGGAACAATACAGATGACTTAGAAAAAAAGCCTGGATAAAATTACCACTTTCATCCTTCAGAATTTCTGCCTGAAACCAAATCACACCTTTGCTGCACAAGGGTGTTACTGGATGGGAAGGTGAAGTGCAGAGCTAGCAGCAGCAATGCAAAGAGAGGCAGTGAAGATGCAAAACCATCTGCTCAGTAACATGTTGCCTCAGGACAACATATGTTGTGTAGCTTATTTGTGAGTTCTTTGATACCTGATTTAATCTACACCTTAGGGTTTTTTGAGCCTAACAAGTAGTCAGCTTCATGATAAATCCTGATCCATATACACATTCAAGGGCCCCATTGGCAAGTAGTGCCAGAAAGATCTTATTCTTAAGGAACATGGTTATTACAACAGTTGCTTTAAAAGAAAACTATTTTTTCAAAATATGCTATTGCTTGTTTGCACACAGTAAATAAGTAGACACCGGTTTGTGCTTGTCATCTAACCAAAGGATAAAGTTCCAACATCATCTACCAAATCAGACAGTGCATAAGTGCGTTCCCATGTGCTATGGGGAAAAGCACTATCCCATGTAAGATAAACATCACCTGGTCCTAAATTCTTCTCTGGGATTTCTTAAATCAAGTCACTTATCTCTGACATGGCCACAAAGAATATTTTTCAGGAAGCTGTCCAACCCTCCCACCTACCAGAGTTGAGGAAATGAGAAGTGCTTTGCCTTCAGCAACAAATGTCCCCTATGGGAATAGTGGACAGTGTGAAGCCACCCCAGCATGGGCAATTCTCCTGGTAAACGGGTGACTATCCTGCAACAGAGACAAGGAGGCAATGTTCCAGTGGGAACAGATGAAATGCTGTTTGATTGAAACAGAGCAGGCATCAGCTGCTCTCAGAAAGGTGAGAATGTAATTGTCTAGACAGCCTCACTCCAGGCAAGCAGAGAAACTGGACAACTAGTGTAATACCTCCCACCTTTGCCATTTCCCTAAGGTGAAAGATTAGTGTGAAGGGTTGCCGTTTCCAGCACAATCACTGCATTCTACTGTGGGTCTTGGCTGCTGGATTTTTTTAATCATACATCCTCAAGATCTAAGAGCAGGAACTGGTTATGAAAATGGCAGCAGCTACGAGTGTACAAAGTTGACAAGTGTAGCCCGGGAGGGAGGGGAGAGCTGGCTTTTATGTCATACATTACTACTTCTAAGCAAGGAAAACATAACTGGCAATAAATTACAATGAAAAGAGACAAGCTGATCAAATACTCAGCACTGGAAAAAATTGCTAAGAAGAAACTAATTTAACCTGCTGCAGTGTAGTGCATAATGAAACATTTGAGCTTCGCCCTGTGAACAGCAAAGGAGATGCTCTTGGAAAATGAGCTCAATGCCTCATAACTTACAGAACATAAAAGTAGAGACTTTGTAGTAGTAGTGCAAAGTCACAGCTGAGAACATTTTCAGTAGCAAAACCAGGCTCACAAATAGCAGGACAGAAAAGAGATTTCTTTTTCTTATGTCTCAACTGTTGCATACTCAGCATAAGTAGATACCTGCCTCCTTCACTCCAGGCCAGCCAAGCAGGGCAGCCCAGTGCCAAGTGAGTGCTCAGAGAGCAGCAGGGCATCAGTGAGATATTTGCTATGTATCAAGACTTGCCTTAAATCCGCTGAGATCATCTAGCAGGTCTAAAAACTCTGATTCATTGGTCAAGCAAGGCAAAATTAGACAAATTCTACAGAGGCAAAAAAATAGCAGAAAAAAAGCAAAATAAACCAAAAGCCAGTGCGGTTGCCCTGGAGGAATGGGTACTGTATTGGCTGACTGCAAAAGCCTCTTTCTCCAAAAATTGTGTGCAAACAACTTTCTAATACTGCAGGAAGGATTATTCTCTAACACTGCAGAAAGTATCAGCAATGTGAAGAAGTTCAAGACAAACCTTCCCCCCCAAAAAATTCTTGCCTCTAGTATTAATAATTTCTTATTTTTCAAGAAGTTCTGCCCAGATCCAGATAGCCCTGGAATCCAGGCAAATTTAAATCTACCTAAAAATGGGGCAGGTCAGACCCAACAGACTTACAGCACAAGTGGTAATTATTTACAACTGTGTGCCATTAAGGCATCTATTGCAACGTTTCTCTCCAGAACTCTGGGCATGGTGGGCTCCACCCGCACAAGTGTCTATTAGCACAACACGCAGAGTGCTCCAGGAGAAAAGCGGAAGGATTATGCTACAAACAGTTCAGCAGCCTTCAAAAGCCTTCACTATGTTAATAGTCTCTAAAGTGCCATTTCAGTGGGCCAGTGGCACCTGGTCCAGCTGCTCGCAGCTCCACTTCCATCTAAACCCCTCGCTGCTCATCTCCCAACCCCACAGGCCAAGGTGAGGAGGGCTTGTGCCTGCCTACTCAGTGTTAAAATTTATTGGTTAGGCAAGAGGAGAGGACACAGGATTCTCCTTTGGTTTCTTGTGCACATTCTCCTCTACAGCTGCTGAACGTAACTTTAGCAAACATCAAGGAGAACAGGAGGCTTTACTGAATTAAAATATTTAACATACTGGCTAGTCATCGTTCCCTTTGAAACCAATACCCATCTGGGATTTGACTTCATGAAGACTGCTACAGTCTTTCCATACCATGTCCCAAAAAAGTTCAGAAGGGAAGCACATTGTTGTATACTTTATGTAGGCCCACAGAAAGACTGGGTTTGGAGTGCACATGCACACAAAAGCTTTTTATCTCCAGGGACCTAACCTTTGATAACTGTCATTGCAAGCATTTTATTTTGCTCACTTAAGTAGCACTATCAGTAACCACCTTTTGCTCTAAAGACAAACGTGGTCAGCTTTTCCAAGCAAAGGAAAACAAATTTAAGACTTAAACACCCATCAGTTGTTCACTTCAGCAATTTGATCACTATCTTTTTTTTTTTATCTATATCCAGGATACCCTTCAGGCCAGATAATAGTCACTCTCTGCCTGCAACGCTGCGCTTCAGTCCACAGCATGTGTATTTTTTGAGAGCTTCAGTGAAATATGAGAGAGAGGCACAGATTAGAATCTGGCCTGGAATTACAGTTTGAACTCTGCAAAAACGGATACAGCAGGTCAAATTCTCCTCTCAGTTACACCAGAGTAGCATTCCAACAAAGAACACAAAATCCATGTTTTTAGCCCTCATTTTTCAGGTTATTTATACAACCCAGGATGATGGGGGGTTTTTAGAAGGATTAAAAACATTTGTAAGTAATGTGGCAAGCTGCATGTATACAGCTCAGTGGCGCATCAGCTGAATGTTTGACTGCAGAATAAAATAGTGTGTGGCTCTATGTGATTTGTGAGATAGGTCTTACTGCCCTGCAAGTCTTATGCCTCTCTGTGCAATTCCCAGAGTCTGTCTGAGTTTAGAGGAAGGTCTCCAGGCAGCAGAAATTTAGTTTGCAGCAGCACAGAGTTCAGTAGGGGCGATTTTACTCAAATACTCAGGATTCCTCAGTTACTCTGATTTACTCTGCCTAACAGTAGGATGAGACACACAGTCTTTCACGCCACCATGGCCAGGTGGATGCTGCTCCTCGTGATATCTGGTCTAATGACATCTGTCATCACCCCATTACACTGAAGACAGTATACCCAAAAAACAGTGAGAGAAACTTGACATTCACCTTGAAATGGGAAGTACTGATACAGACATGGTGGCAAAGAATAACACCAAAAGGACCCAGGGCAACACAAGTCTAGGGTGTGCCGGTGTGGGAGCCACACAAGGCATTTCTGATGTGCACACAATAAAAGCAGCATTTGGAGCCCCAAAGACATATGAACATGAGTGGGTGCCAGTGTAAGTTGCACCCATGTGCATGTAAGAAAAGGAATGGGGCACACTCAGCCTTGGTGCTATTGCAGTAGAGTTATTCAAGAGACAGCAATTATTGGCCCTGCTCCTCTGCTTGCTGACAGTGGAGATGCATCAGGGATAAATTCCATCCTGTGATTCTAAGCACCTGGCCAAAACAATAAAACTGCAGTCTATAAATGTGCCCAAACATTTTAAATTTTTTTTTCCCCAAAGGTAAGAACTTCCTCTTACATACACACACGCACATTGTTCAGAGATAGTAGCCATTTCTCCCCTGCTCCAGCTCTGGTAAGTCAGGTAATTGAAGCTTCAAAGGAGAATCACGGTTTAATGGAGCTGTGCTTGCCAAAGAAGACAAAGGACTTTCATTAGTTTTCTTCCAGCTTATTTACATGACTTATCTTTTTATAAATTCAACTTCCTTCCAAAGTTGATAATGAGGTGCCTTGAAAAAAAGGAAAGAAAAGGAACGGTTTATTTTGTCACAAGACAAGTGATTATTTTTCTGATAGAGTTTGTCTGGTGTAAAGTTCAAAAACAATGGAAGTAATAGTCTTTAGGCAAAACACATAACTGTTCCTGATAACAGTCTACCAGGAAAAAATGGCTTTTTTCAGAATTCTGCATAATAGCATTGACAAATACCTTCCAGGAGCAGCTGTCACGGTTAATTTCTGGTCTAAGATCTAAAACCAGGTATGGCTTTTCAATTAGACATTATTCATAACTTTTTTTGCATTTTATTTCTTTTGCCTGAGTAGAGAAGGGACATTTCCAAGACAGGAAAAGAACCATTAACATACTAGATTAAAATGTTTCCATGCATTTCAGCACTTGACATTCTGACTTGGACACAAATATATCTAATTTCTCTACTGTGGAGTCCTCATAAAATCACAAGCGTGCTGATATTTTCCTAAAGTGGCCTCTAAAGGGTGGCAATGAGCCTTGTGAATATCAAGATTTTAATGAAGGAAAACCAGGAACAGATCAATTGGATAATCTGAAGTAATGATGGAAGTTACTTTCTAGCTAGTAAGTGATCAAAAACTCGGCAGGGTGATTTCTCCTGATTTGTCATTCAGCAGCTGGGATGCATGGAGAAGATTTACCCAAAACAACAGAAGGGGACAGATGATCAGGAAAAGGATGGAGCAAAGCATTCCCCTCTGCAGGGAGTCAGCTCCAACACTTAAACCAACGGCTTCTTTATAGTTTGCATAAAAACCCGACAAATAAGCACTTACCCAGGGCATCTGACAAATTGATCTGAGGGTCTAACCACGTTAATTTATCCCAAATAACTTCCAGCTAAGGCAAATCAAGCCTTAACTGAATCTAAATTCACTTGAGAAGCACTCAGTTCTGGCCTCAAGATTCTTGTTTCCAAACTTTTTCAATATGCATCAGCAAAGAGACAGCTTATATGTTTGAGTTTCACTCAAAAAAAAAAAAAAAATCCATGCCATGAAATAAAAACAGCATTAAAGGAAAACTGTATGTGCAATAATTAAACAAAAATAAAAGCTCTTGCATACTTGAGCAGAGAACCTAAAAATAGTTTCCAAAGAGATTCTCAACATTTCTAAAAATAAAAGCTGTCATAATAAGAGCATGCTGCAATAGTAAATCTTGCTGGAAAAAGTTCTGAACCTTATGTGTGTGAACTAAAAGAAACTGAAGCAAGAATTTTTACAAGTCACTTGACTCAATATTATGGTACATTAACCTTGATTTTTATGACTGCTCAGCATTTTTGCTTCTGGACCAGACCAAAACCCAGAAATACCAATGAATACACATATGGGGGTGGGGAGGAGAGAAATGGGAAGATTTGGGTTGTAATCACTGAGAAAATGCAATATGAATTCTGTGCTAAAACTCAAGTGGATTGGCATTTCATATAACTGATTAGTTCCATCCATAATTAAAACGCAACTTTTCTCCCTACAGGCTATGAATCAAAACGTGTCTGAGAACTGTGCGGGAGGGACAGCCCGGGATGGGACGTGGGCTCAGGTTCAGGGCACAGCTCAGCCTCACTCCACCGACACCAAAGTCCAGGAGGAAAGTAACTTGCCAAAACATCCATTTCACCGACCACCTCATTCCGTGGAACATCACATGTTTGCAAATAAGGCTGCTAAAAATAACAAGGGTAGCTGCTCTGCCTTTGCACTGATGGGAAAGGCAGATGTTGCCTTCAGCACTATCCACCACAATTTTATTCTCAATTTACCCGCCACCCCTTGTTTTATGGCTCACCCTGCGGTAAGATACTGGAAGTCAGAGCTGCTGATTGCCAGTATGAACCTCGTGCTGGTGTTTATAGTGTCTTGTACCAGCAGCCTTTGCTGGAAAACAGTTTGGAAAATATTGAGAAACCTTCTCCAGTCAGTCCAGTGGGAACCCATGAGAGATCTCAATTAACCTTGCCCAGAAAGGAAGTGAAAAGGGAAATAAAGAAAACAAGTGAAGATAGCATTCCTGATAATGTATTCAGTTTCTGTGCCTAAATCCTGCCCTCAGATAGAAATGGGCGACTCGGCTGCTAAACAAATGCTTGAGGAAAGAATTTGGCACCCACGTTTCTAACCACAGGTCATCGCAAAGTGAACCAATGTTGTTGCCCTTCACAGCACTGGAAAAGGTCATTTCCCAAAGATGCAGGACCCCAGGAGTGCTGGCAGGAAGCCAGGAGAAGCAGAGCACAAAAGACACCATGAAGCAGCAGCAAAACCACTTCAGCTCGATCTCTTTTTAAGGCAACTGAGTCTTTCTGCAGCCTTCCAGGTGTGACTACAAGCTGCTTGTGTTTCACAGAATGAGATGCCAGCAGCATGGCCAATTCCCCAACCTTTCCAAGCTTCCCCTCATCTCTCTCTTTAGGGGTCTAATCACCTTATGATCAAACCAAATTCATCCCATTTCATAGATTTAAGACACAAACACAGTGTGGATGCCCTTTCCCACCCTCTGTTTGCATCCCTCCCTGACTCAACACACCTTTACATTTGTCTGCAATCAATATCAGCATGTTACCGTGGGACTTTTGTAAAATAAATATTTGAATTGTGATTTCTCCCTGAGAGTTCCTGCATTGATTTGTGAACACTGTTCTTCTACACCATGTAAGATCATGAGCAAATGGGCAGATGTATTTGGAAGAAGCCAAACTGATTACAGCAAACACATTGGCACTCAAAACTAGGAGACAACAGAGCAAAATATTAGCCCAGATTTCTTTAGTCAAACTGTCAGGCGAGTTGTTCAGCTGTGGCTCATCTCCAGTGGAAATGCAGCATATGCTGAGTATTTCAGTGATGTGGTGAATGCAGTTAGCGCAGAAATACAAGCCCAGAGAAACACATGGCTGGTTTTACAGGAGTTGCAACATGGGTCATCTCAAACAGACTCCCTCATCTTCAATCCACCTCCATCTATCCAAATATTTGTGAAAAACGCCTAAACTGCCTAATGGCCAGCTGTATATCCCCTTACCCATAGAGGTGTGCACACTGCTGTGCCTTTACTGGCCAGGAAATCACAAGAGGGTTCATACAGGTGAAGATAAACAACTGGAACTTGTAACTTGAGTTTTTTGCTCCTAGTTGGATGTATTTTTTGTATTACTCATTTGTGGCCCTTTCACTAAGCTAAATGATTTGGATGCCTTTCTGTATGCAGGCTGGCACAGTGAGGCAGTGAGACCGGACCTCCAGGCCCACCAAAACTCCCACTGCTCCAGAGGAAATAGCTCTGAGAGCATCTGCGCTTGGAGTCGGTTCCGGAACAACTATTTTGCCATCAGCCCCATGGCAATAGCCTTATTCCTGAGCTCCTAGTCCAGACAAGGAATGAGTGGTGAGCTCAGACCCCTGGAAAGAAGGGTTTGCACTCCAGAATCAGCGTCTAATAAGGAATTTATGCCATGGAACCCTTTCCAGGATTTCCAAGTGCAAGAAAAGTGAAGCAGCCTCCTCCGTGGATGGCTTTCTGTGCCAGCTAAACCTGTAACAATTCTTCCTTTGATCGTACTCCTCTGAAAGAATAAAAACTATTTTGGTTGCAAAAGAAATGTTCTGTAGGAACAGCAGGAGGCAAATCCTTGGCTGTTATAGTGCCTGATACTTAGCTGAGGTTCCCAGCAAGGACAGAGAGAATTTACCTGAACACAAATTTCACATTTTGGCCCCAAGGGACTATTGATACCAAAAAACCCCCAAACAACCCCAAAACCTTTCTGCCTCCAAAGGAGGAGCATTTGGGAATTATGGGGAAGTCTGAAAGCTCCTAACGAAGGGAAATATTTCTACGGAGAAACTCTTCAGTGCAGGCAAATTAGAACTGGAAAAAATCAAAGCTCTGGAGGGCTTTATGCAACAGTAGCCAAAACCTTGAAAGAAAACATTGTTAAAGGTTTGCATTTTCTCTTTTCTTCGGGGGGATCGTTTCTTCTGGAGTGGCCTACATTCTCAGGCCTGAATGGTCCCAAATTAATTGCTTTGCATCCTCTTTCCTCCCCCCATCCCCTTTTCTTTCTCTCTCTTTAGCTTAGTCCCAAGCCGGTGAAGTCTTGGCTGGGGCCCGTAATGAACTGGCAGAATAATAAAGAGATGCTGGGCTGGAGGGAGGTGGGGGACCGACAGCCTGCTAATAAGACCAGGATCCCCTACTTACACCATGCCCCACCGCGGGGAAGCCATTAAAGACCTGCAGAATAGAAGAGAAAAGGAAGAAAGTTCTTACAGAGAGACCTCCCCTCCCAGGCCCTCTCCAGCACTTTTTCAGAACAGAGCCCTTGACATGGCTAATCCCTCCACCGCTTAATGAACTACAAGCTTCCCTTTCACTGGGACAAAAGTTTCTTTCCTTTCTCGGGCCTAATCGCAGACAAATGGTCCCCCCACCATGATGCCTGTTAAAAACCCATTCCCTTTTTTGAGGCTGTGAGACAGGAGGAATGCCACTGGCAAGAATAGGTACCCTTGAAATGAGCTCCTTCTGCACTTCTGAGAGATAAGTGGGAGATGACATTGGAGCTATAATGGAAAAAATACTTTCACAAGGCAGCATCTGTTGTTTCAGTGGATGCAGCCCCATTTTTGTTCCAGAATGCTTCTGTGCATCTGTCTATATCTTTTCTGTCAGTGAAACAATTACCTCCCGCCCTCCCTCTCTCTCCACACACATATATTACTGCTCGGAATGTTGCGTGGCTGCACAATAAAGCTGCCACAGCCTGTGCCGACTTTCGTACAGACAACAACTTACAGCAAGGAGGAGTTAACAGTTTGCTTCCAAAATGAAATAGTAGGCATGACTTACAATTTACTACTTCACAAGGAGTGAGATGAGCTCCAATATTGCCAGTTCCATACAGGAAAAGGAAGATATGTTCTCTAATTGAGTACAAGAGAGTTAAGCATCCAAATTTTATTTTGGAACATAAATAATTATCCTTATTTCAGAATAATAAAGAGGCAAAGTGTTTGCAGCTCTCACTTCTGCAAAGCAGCAATGAAGCCAGGCCATTTATTTTGGTATTTAACTTTCCAAATACAGTATGAATAGTTTGTCCTGGATGACTTTTTAAATGACTATTCAAAGTTGATTTCCCCAAGTTTGTAAAATACACCAGTATCAGAGCTGGGAATGTGCCAGGTCTGCCAAGCCTCCCTCCAGAGCTACGTCCTCTGTCTCACACTCCTCTGTGACATGAAGTTGTAAAGACTTTAAAGCAAGTAGGGACTGTTTAAACATCTAATCTGAACTCGATCTCGACAGTGCTGCTGTATTTAGTGAAAACATTTTCCAGGAAAACTTCCAGAACTAAGCTGAGGATATAAAAATGTGGAAAATCCATCCTGTCTCACAGGAGCTTGTCCCAAGGGTTTTTCACCTTCACTACCTGGCTAGTTTCTACTTTGCTTTTGTTCAGACTTACCTTTTAGTTCTCATATTGGCTTATGCCTTTCTTTTGCCAAATTAAAGAGCTATTTAATATCCTGTATCTTCCACCTGTGAAGTGCTTGCACACTACAATGAATTCACCTCTCAATCTTCCTGTTGATAAGGTTTACAGTCGGAGTTCTTTACATCTCTTTGTTTAAGGCCCTATCTTTATCCTGTCAACATTTTTGCAGCTTTTTACACAGCCCCCCTGATACGTCAGTGCATTTTTTAATGCATGGGCCCTTTGGCTGTGTGCAACATCTCTCTGTCTCACCGATGCTGTTTACATGGCAAACCAACCACCTGCTCCCAACAAATGAGACCACACCAGCCCCTTTGCAATGGCATCATTTACATCAATAT
Source organism: Brachypteracias leptosomus (assembly GCA_013401335.1). NCBI lineage: Eukaryota > Metazoa > Chordata > Aves > Coraciiformes > Brachypteraciidae > Brachypteracias > Brachypteracias leptosomus. The sequence continues at coordinate 361,150 of VYZX01009707.1, read as the reverse complement.
ATAATCATATTTAACTAATAGGAAGAGGTACTTAGAATATTAAAATGCTTTTCTGGGCTTTCTGTGAGAATGGATACTGCTTGTTTTCTGCACCTGTATGGAGGGAAAAGACAGATTTCAATTTGTGTGCAAGACAGCATTTGGTTACTGGATTTGACTAGAAGGGAAGGGAGAAGGAAAAACTTCCCAAACTACCCCAGCACAGAGCCCTGGGACACAAGCTTCTCTCATGCTCCCATTACAAGGAAATGCTGGAGTTTGAATCCATGTCTCAATAGACTTCATATTCAGTTATATTTTAAAAGGGGAAAAAATTCCTCTGTATGTGGATTAAATGAGCAGCTGTTAATCGATTAAGACCAAATGCTCACAATGGATATGTTTGGATAAATGAGCAGGTCATTTAAGATCTGAAGCACATCTCTGGGGCATCACACTTTCAGAGCTCCCTGTCCTATTACAAACCATGAGAGCAACAGTAACAGCAGTTTCCTAGCAGGTTCCTGTGTAGATATTCACAGGTTTGGGTATGTCACCAGCAGCCCACAGAGACTGGGAACTCACAGAGGCATTTTTCCCTACAGGACTCCCAGCAGCTCTTGCTCCTGCTCTGCTTTCCCACCACCATACTCCTGCATTTGCTCTGGATAGACCCAACAAATGCAGACCAGTTGAGGAAATGACAAGCAGGGACACTAACATGGTCAGAGGTGTGCAAAGTGACCTCACATTGCCACGTACTACAGAGAAGAGAGAAGCTGGAACCTGCTGGTGCGATTAGGAGCTCTGTGGCTTTGGGCCCACCTTGAACCACCACATTTATCTAAAACAAGGGTGATGACACACATTTGGACCAACGAGGCTTTAAACAACTAGTAACAGCTATACAGAATCAGGAAAATGCATTTTTGACAAAAAAGATCTCTTCTACAGCTATTTCGCACTACTACACCACTGAATTATGGCTCTCTCAGGAGAGGCTCTCCCCATTCAAGTGGCAGAGCCCCCCTGATACCTGGGTTACTCCAGGCATTTGCAAAAGTAGCATGGAGCTTATCATCACTGACTTGCAGCAGGGTTCACACCACAGGCTAGGTGAACCTTTGCCAATGTCTGCAAAGCACCTAGGATGTGAGAAGTGACAAGTATTAGTACTTTCAACCACATATTTCTGACTCTCCAGAGGAGGCTCCGTTTCACAGGGCTGGATTTGGTTCTTATTTCTCTCAAGCTTGTCTGCCCATCAGTACTTGCAGGGTCAGGCATGGGAGGAGGGGACTGCTACCCAGCAAATCAAGCAGCTACAAAACAAAAGGAATCCCGTTCAATTATTCCCAGCAAGCGGATTAAGCAATGAAAGCGACATACGAGTCCTTTGTGTGGTATTTTTGCAATTATGTTCATTTTTCCTACATTACTAATATGCTACTAGAAACCAGACACCATGCCCAATAATGCGAAAACAAGACAAAAGAGTGGAGCCAAGAAGGGGAAGAAACAGAGTGGAAAATGCAGAACAGTAAACTATTCCTCTTAGCAAATGTTAAGTACCAGTGAGGGCACATTATAGCTGGGTCCCCAGACTCACACAGCAATGAACTAGGAGCAAAGCAGCAGATGGTGGTGCAGCAGATTAGAAATTGCTACCAACTGCCTGTCTGGAGAGCTTGCCTGGGATTATGGATTTGAGAGTAGAGCAAAAACCTGTAGTGAGAGACACCAAAATGTAAGCTTCCTTGAAACAGGAAGGGTCCAGGCTTCACAGGGATTTAATCTGCCCATGTGGACTCGACCCTGCCAGTGTTGGAGAAAGCAGACAGAAAGATTTTGTGAATGTGTTACTAGAAAAAGTAACGAGATCATGTTACTGTTGTGAATCAGTGCAGCTGCACTAGCACCAGCAGGTCTAAGTCAAAATGCCCTATCTGAGATTTGGGCTTCAGAGACCAGGCAAAAACTGATGAAGGTAATTGTCTTGTGATGAGCTCAAAAAAGAGTGGGAAAGAAAAAACCCACTATGGTCTATGCATGTCCTAGAAGGAAACACTGAAAATGGATTGCTTGTCCGTGTTATTTTTTTAAGACCACTTATGTACTCTGACCAGGCAGGACTAGAGCAGCTCTGACAGGTCTCATACTCTTTCTCTGCCCTTTTGCAGAGCCTGGTGTGCAGTGTGCTGAACTCTCTCTCTAGTTCCTGGCCATAAGGATTCAGGCCTGCAGTGATAGGATGATGGGTAATGGGTTCAAACTGGAAGAGGGGAGATTTAGATTAGAAATTAGAAGGAAATTCTTTACTCTGAGGGCAGTGAGACACTGGAACAGGTTGCCCAGGGAGGTTGTGGATGCTCCATCCCTGGAGGTGTTCAAGACCAGGTTGGATGAGGTCCTGGGCGGCCTGGTCTAGTGGGAGGTGTCCCTGCCATGGCAGAGGGGTTGGAACTAGATGATCTTGAAAGGTCCCTTCCAACCTAAACCATTCTATGATTCTATGAATCATACCTGTGATGGAGGAGTTTCAAGTGTACCAAAGTGCTTATAGAGTGCTCTTTTCTGTGAAGATCAACCATTCATTCTCCTTTACCCTTCTATCCCTGTTGTCTTCCAGGTGTAATAGTAGAGTGATACATTAGCATTTCTTCATTAAAGTGCTATTAGAGAACACTAAAGCACTGATAAAAAGTGATGTAGAACATTTGAGGGTTGATCATCTTTACTTCTTGGAATGGTGACTGCAGCACAGCGACTGAGAGCAGAGTCTTGCAGTGCTCTTCAGCATGCAGGAAGCGCCTAACAAACTATTTCATTCAGAATTTCATTCACAAAGTCACCCTCATGTTAAACAGTTCTCAATTAAATTCTTGTTAACTACCAGCAGCTACTAGTTTATCAGTGCATCTTTAAGTACGAGGTGACAAACAACACATTTAAGAATGAATTAAAGAGGGCAAAGGACCTGACTTAGAACTTTTCTTTCCCTTGTACCAGAGATACAGATCAGAGATATTTTCCAGAGCAAAAGTTAGATGAAAGCTTGGGAGGAGATCTACTGTATCAGGACAGGCAAATGTGCATGTATGCATATATTTATCACCACAGTCCTCCCAAGGACTCAAAGTGCCTTCTGCAGGGGGATACAGTTTCTTTACTGGGTGATGTCCAAGCATCAACTTCTGTCGTTGGCTTTAACTAATGTAACGTTCTGACAATAAACGGCAGCAAGCCACATGCTGCATCCATCGTGCTGAACCAGTGTTTGTTTGCACACGCATTTTTGAAAGCAGATTTTCCTTGATGAGCCTGTAATTCGACTCAGTGGGTCACTGCAACGTGTGCTAAATGGGATGGGAGCGTCCTTCACGGTATCGTTCACATGGCCAAAGATCTGAAGCAAATCTATTAAACACATTATGTTATTCCAGATATTTAGCTGTGGAAACAAGATCAGGACCTGGCTTATGATCACAAGAAAAATGTCCCTTATGACCTTTGTCTTTCAAGAGTGAGGGGAAAAATCTGCCACTTGAACATATATAAAGTTTACTGATATAGATTTCAACCTGGACCACAGAGGACCTAATGAGTGGGCCAAATGTTAAATCAAAGTAAATAAGGATTTTACAGCAGTTCAGATTTGGGGTTCCAGTTGTCTGTCCAAGCAAATGTTGACCTCTTTCTATTCCAGCATCTTCCAACCAAAGCAACACAGGATTTCCAGTCTCTCTTGAGAACACAAAGCTCCAAGTAGTCTTGGAATTTTACTATGCAATACCTACACTCATATACTTTAGAATTGCACCTTTGCCTCAACATGACTTCATTTAGTTTATGAGAAAGAATCTTACTAAAATTCTTCTTAAAAAAGAGGGAGAAAGGGAATCTCCCCCTATAAATAACGCCCCACACTTGTGAAGGAAGCCCAGTCCCCAGCAAGGTAGCTGTCCCTGTTGTAGACAACAAATACATGGAGGTGAAATATCTGTCTAGTTCAGCACTAATTCTTTAATGCCATATATATATATATATGCTAAAAATGGTATGTGTATATAGATATATATTAAATGGTTTGTGTGTGTATATATACATATATAAAAAATTATTTCATTTGACACAAACAAAACCACTGCCCTTAGTACGGGTTCCCAAAAAGCCAGTATTTTCACATCGTATTTGTCAACCAAATAAGACTTTGCTGGAAAATTAATAAAGCACGCAGGCTGCCCCACTAAAGCTTTTTCCAAGAAGACTGGTGACATGAGCAGCAAGATGTGTCACCACTTGCTGCCATGGGGGATGGTTAGTGGGTCAGATCCTGCCAGCAATGCCCTGCAGTGTACCCCACCAATGCACACTGGGAGCTGTGGGAAGGGAGCAGTTGGGGTTTACTGCCGTTTCCATGAGGAAAAAACCCTGATTAGACTGGCCAAGGCAAACGCTGGCCTGTCCTCCCACCTGCCACAAAGGTCAGGGCTGGTGGGGCCAAGCCAAATGCTGGCTGTCATCTGCTGAACCTGTGCCATTCTCCACGTAGAGGAGGCTCTGCTTTTCCAATACGCAGCTACAGCCAGGCCTCGCAGATGCTCTTCGTTGGTGATGCCAGGACTTTTGCCTTGGCTTGGCTTCTCCCATTTGGATGGGAGTCATCTTTAGCGGCAGACAGGCTGACGCCTGACGAGGGCTGCCCTGCAGGAAGGATGTGACCCTCTGGTGATGACCAAGGGCTCCCTTTTCTCTCATCTCTGAGTCCAGGCTCCAACCCCAGAGACAGAAAAGAGTCAAGCCGTGGTGCACAGGGGTGCACAGGGGTGCTGGATCTACCCTTTACTGCTCAGAAGGTGAAGGCCAGAAAAGTGGTTGCTCCATCCTCTGCAGAGAACTTAAGCCTATAAAATAGCAGAGCTGGCAATGTTTCTTTTAAAATCGATGCTCTTTGGAATGAAGGCAAAAGAACTCTGTGAAAGTAAACCCCCAATTACAATGGTCCTTTTACATCAAAAGAGAATTTAGTAGCTTTGTGGCTTTCACAATAATAATAATAAAAAAGTTAATCACTTCTCAGGAGACACAAATTAAATATTCGTCTTCTTTGCCGATAGAAGGGGTGAGGTTTCTCTCATCTGCTGCACAAGCAACTCGTGTGCGCTCCTCTGGTGTAACACTATCCCTCTCCTCCATCAAAGCACTGTGGGTAGATTCTAATCACTGCCCTTACTTGCTCTGCTTACAAGCCTTGCCTCAGAAGACAGGTTTCCCTTCAGAGATGGATTTTACCATCAAATCCCTCTTTTCAATGCCACACCCACTGCACAAGATCACAAAGAAAGGGGATTGTTTAAACACAAAACCACAACTGTTTGATCACAGCAGTGTTATCACTCATAAATACTTCAAAATCTTTCAAATCTCCAGGTATTTATATTAGAAATAGTTAATCTCTGCTCCATGCCCCAAAGACATAGTATTCCCTCTTCACTAAAGAGAGTTGACTTACACCCAGAAAATGAGAATGGTCCTTATATACATAACACATATAAATAAATTATACCCCCCTTTCTGTGCACTTGAGATCCACTTAAAGATTAGCCCAAGTCGAAAGCCAGGATCCAAACAACCTCAGGTTGTGAAAACACATGTATCCAACAGAATTAAGGGAAATCTCCAGTAATATAACAACAGGATACCCTGCAGCAGAGAAATTAGGGACTCCTTTCTCATCTGAACCAGACATAAATTCCAGCAGAGTCCCTCCTCCAGGCTAAATGGCTTTCTAGAACGTCACTACTGGTTGTGTGTTATTTCTGATGCAAGCACCAAGCAAACCTATAAGCTCATTGCAATAAAAAAAAAAAAAGGAAGATGGAAAAATTTAGGGAAGAAATACAAAACATATCTTGAAATAAATAACTGCATGGCTATAGCTCAATGACCTTAAAAAGATATATGTTAAAAGTATGCAAAAGCTACTAACACAGAGCTTTTGACACAACTTTGAGAATGGAACAAATTGAAGAGAAAGCAGAATTTCCACTCTATGGAAAATTCTCACAGTTCAACATTTGTTTTCTATCCTGGGTCTAAAATGTTCATACCTTTTAATATTTGTCTCATGGAATAAAACATCAAACTGTTTTTTTTTTCATGTTGTCAAATCAAAACAAAATACATTAATATTCTCAAAAATTCAACACCCCATTTTGATGTATAGAAAAAGCCTGAAATGCTTCATTTCTCACTATACTGACCCTAGACTGGCTTCTCCTCCTCCTGCATGTTGCCTTATGGGAGCTGTAGTTCCTGGCCATTCCATCTTCTAATAGGTATGCAGAGTGACTGATGCTTGCAACGGATCAAACAAGTTTGGACAAGAGATAGAGGTATTTTATTTCAAAAACAGCCCATGGAAAGAATGTAAGACTTAATATAACTGCTAGAAGGTGTTTGCTGCATTAATAGAAGCCACTTCATACCTTATGGAACTGATTAAAAAAAAAGGCTGTTGAGTCAGATTCAATAAAACAAAATATTATAATTTGAATCATGCATACTCAAATAAAATTTGTTTGGCATTTTTCCAGCAGAAGAACTGATATTTTTGGCATAATCAGAAGTTTTCTGAACTAATGGACTTATAATTTTATGGAAATTCCATTTTCCATTAGAAAATGTCACTGGGGAGAAGTTTCCAAAGAGCTTTCATAAACTTTGTTGGTTGAGGCAGCAACGATCTGTCTGTTCATTGTACACTGGCTAGTACAACAGGGTCCCAGTTTTGTCTTGAGGCTCTTAGATGTTACCTTGTTACCAATACAATTAAATACCAGAAAAAATACACTCTCACTGCCTGTGTTAGGGATAGAAAATAACAAGCTGGACTTTGCCATGAGAATGTGGCCTTGGGAGAGAGTTACACTCCAGATTTAGCCCTGAGAAAACAGGTTGTTTTGAACAACACATGTAGGAGTCTGGGAGCCGCTGTTAAGCAGATCATGCACCTGCAAACATCGTCTCACACGCTGGCCACGGGTGAGATGATGTTTTGCCAGTACTTCTCCAGAATCTGCTGAGAGTATAAAGGTTGGACTCTGGGCCGAGATGTGGTAGCTGCGGGGGCGACGGAGAGAGAGCACCACGTTATACAAGGGACATCTTGGCTCACTCCGTATGACCCCTCATCTCCTTTCTCTGCAATGATCCGGATCATCCTATCTACTCTCTGCTTCGGCGGTCTTTCGCTAATAATGGGGTTGGTAAGATTCTACTAACTGGGAATGCACGGCACACCTTGCTAGCTCACCACTTATGCACAGCCCGCTACTGAGCAGGCTGCTCTTAACGGGATACACTCTGCCTGCCGCTGGGCACAGGGCAGACTTCTCCTGAAGGGAAATACACTGTACTAACTATCGCTTTCACTGTCGCTGAACAATAAATCTCACTGTTTTCTCACCAAGTATCGTGCCCTGAGTGTGTTTGTGCCCAGGGTATCCTCTCGAACCTGGAACACTGCCTTGGTTTGTGACAGCTTTTTTGGTTTCTTATGACATATTTCCTTCATCTCTAAGCCACAAGTGATCAGTGTTTATAAATATCTGAGGGGTGGGTGTCAGGAAGATGGAGCCAGTCTCTTTTCACTGGTGCCTGGTGACAGGACAAGGGGCAATGAGCACAAACTGGAACACAGTAAGTTCCACCTCAACATCAGGAAATACTTCTCTACTGTGAGGGTGACAGAGCCCTGGAACAGGCTGCCCAGGGAGGCTGTGGAGTCTCCTTCTCTGGAGACTTTCAAGACCTGTCTGGATGTGTTACTGTGTGACCTGTCCTAGGTGAACCTGCTTGGGCAGGGGGGTTGGACTAGATGACCTCTAAAGGTCCCTTCCAACCCCTACTATTCTGTGATTCTGTGAATTTTACATTCATGAAGTTTCTTGAATTGCCATATAAAGAACTTGACCTTGGATCACGAAAGAAGCTGGCAAGGCTTCCTACCCCCTCAAAACTTTACTGAACATGGCTCAAATGCCAAATTTACTATGAAAACACCCAGAAGAGAAGCCTCACATTGATTTCTTGTACTTCACCAACACATCGCCAAATTTGTCTTCTCCAGTGGCTAGCAATTCATACACAGGCAAATAAGTGCTATGTTTCATGCTGGGCTTCATTCCCATGGCACACACCTACTCCTCCAGGCAAGAGAAGTTATTTTCTGGGCCTGAGGGAAAGTATTTGACAGTAACTGATCAGGACGAATGGCTGCTGTGTGCCTCTCCAAGCCAGCAAAACATGGAAACGCGCCATCCAGAGCTTGTAATGCTGCAGCTTAATACACATTAGGAAAATAGCCCGATCAATAAATCCTCAATGAATGCCCTAGCACATTGCTGCGTTATCACGCGAGTGGAAACAACAAACGTGTCACTCCAGTGATTGTTTGATGTGAAATCATGTGGAACGCCTCATTTGGAGAGCAGCCCAGTCGGCCTCTCTGAAACCGATCCCCCTCGCACCATGTTAACGAACGCCCGGGCGTGAAACCCAACCTCCATCTGCGCCGCTGCAACCTCGCTCCCTGCCCGCTACGTGTCAGCGTCTGTTTTCATTTTCTGGCACCTTCACCAAGTGCTAGCAACTCTCAATAATAAGTGACACCCGGGCACTTTGCTGGGAACAAGCACCTGGACCGGAGCACGGCATTCATTAAACTCTGACATGTTCACCCTTCGCGCTCTTTTCAGTACCTTCCTTTCTTCCCCTTGCCACACGATTACTCATGTGCCTACTGGCAATGTGAGAAATGGAAATACAGCATGCCCCACTGGCCTAACAACTGGACCATGATTCCAGCAAAACTCTCCTCCTCTATGGGCCCTTTTATCCTTTCTGCATGGCACATTTAATAAAACCACAGGCACACCTTGGTCAGCTTCCTCATTAGAGGAGATTAGGCACTTATTTTTTCTTCACTGCATCAAAACCAGAGATGCGATACACAGGTGCAGTCAAGCTAAAAAGGCTTCTGTATGTTTTGTTTCAGATGAGAAAACAAATTTCAGGGGAAGTTAACTGCATCTCCACAGACTTGTAAAATGCAAAAAGCCTCAATTTTTTGATGCACATCTTCCACCTCTGAAGTTGAACTTCAGAAAAAGTAAAGAACAGAGTGGGCACCATGATGAGGTTGAGACTTTCTCAGTGCTTTCTTAACTGCTTTCTCATGACCACGGCATGACTAGGGAAGGAAAGGAGAAGGTATACTAGTCAATCATTTTACAAGCTTGAGGAGGTGAATTAACATTGAAATTGGTATTCTTGTAGAAAACAAAACCTTGTCGGCTTGCCTGGTCTAGCCTATGGCATCTTGGTTTCTAGTAAAGGATAGACAAACTAAAGCAACCTAAAGTGGCTTCCACATTTAGCTCCAGATCCCAGTTTCCATATCTGAGTCAACAGAAACAGAAAGATGCAGAAGAAGATGCATGTTGGGTAACTTGTGGGTGATCAGGAAGTTGCCAGCAGTCATCCTCCCGATTAAACATTAAACATCTACTATCCTCCAAAGAGAAACCTGTGTCTGGAAGGGTGGAGGGATTATAATGGCTATACCATACTGCAGTGGGTAATGCAGGACAAACTAAACATTTCCAGACCATGCAAAGGAGGAAGAAAGATTAATAACCCTTACCTACAGCAAGCTGAGGATGGGCTGACCATGAGGAGTTTTCACAGTCCATCTACTTGCATTGAATGACCATGCACTGCCATTAGCAAAGGCAATGACTGTTCCTTAAGCCTCCAGATATAACATATGTGTTTGTTTTTCTGTTTGTTTGTTTGTTTTGAAAAAAAAGCTTTCCAGGGATTACTTGGAGTATTTACCTGAGCACCTCATGCAGCCTGAACCTCTCAGTGGCAAAAAAACTGCCTTGGCTAAAATGATGTGTGAACTAAAACATTAAGAAAAAGCATATACACATACAGTGTGTGTGTGTATGTGTATATATATATATACACACACAGGTTCCCTGGAAAACAGAGAGAAGAGAAGACTGATGATGTCATTAGCCTTTAAAAAACACAGTCTTCAAAAAACTCAAGTTAAAGGAGTGAAACACCAGGGACTCATCAAGCCAAAATCAATAAAACAGCATTTAAAAACCCATTTCCAGTTCAGGATAAGCCTGTTGCTGCATGGGAAAGGGAAAACCATCATTGCTAGCACTGAAAGAACAGAAGCAAAGGAAACTGTGAGGACTGTATATCCTGAGAGGAGGATGTTAAGCTATGTTAGAGCATAAACTGCCTCTCCACTGAATAGGTAACCATTCAGTAGGTTGATGTAATGAGCACCTGGAGTATTGCATTCAGTTCTGGAGCCCCCAGCACAAGAAGGACATAGACATATTGGAGTGTGTCCAGAGGATAGCCACCAAAATGATCAGGGGAATGGAGCATCTCTCATACGAAGACAGGCTGAGAGAATTGGGGCTGTTCAGCCTGGAGAAGAGAAGGCTCCAGGGGGACCTTATAGTGACCTTCCAGTACCTGACAGGGCCTACAGGAAAGCAGGGGAAGGTCTATTCAAAAGGGTTTGTAATGACAGGACAAGGAGTAATGGTTTTAAGCTAGGAAAGGAGAGATTTAGGCTGGATGTTAGAAAAACGTTCTTTAACATGAAGGTAGTGGATCTCTGGAATGGACTGCCCAGAGAGGTGGTGGAGGCCCCATCCCTGGAGTCATTCAAGGTCAGGCTTCATGGGGCTCTGAGCAACCTGACCTAGGTAGAGATGTCCCTACTTGTGTAGAGGTTGGACCAGAAGACCTCTAGAGGTCCCTTCCAGTCTAAAACATTCTATGATTTTACATCTGAGGCTGGAAGAGAGCAAAGCTTCAGGTTGTGAGACTCAGTATTCAAAGGTAGAGACTTTAGGACAACCAGCTCAACTTGAACTCTCAGGCAAAATCTGTGGTTGAAACCGGCTAATGCGTATATGGATATAAGGAGAATATTACATAGAAGTGGAGGGATGATCTGACTGTATACACAATGGTATCTGAGATAGCATTCTGGGTCCAGACTCATTGTCAGTGGCTCAAAAATTAAATAGGAAGAATGAAGAAAGTAGAAAAGTGAGCCACAAATAGTTAAGAGAGCAGGAGAAAATACTTGTAAATGTTAAAGTGTTCAACATATCCTAATAGTAAGAAGGTTAACAAGTGAGCTAAACCTTCTCAAAAGATACTACTACATAATCAACACATAAAATTGGGGCCTCTGCAATCTTGGTGAACCAGGTGAAATATAAGCCCGTAGCTGGTGGTGGAAGTCAGCAACTGGCAAAGGAGAATTTTCAATAGTACAATTTTTTATGTTTCTTTCATCAGCATCTTCCAGCCCTTGAGTAAACGATTTTCTAACCTTTTCCTGGACACATACATAGACACAGCGCTTTAATATAGGACTGAATAAATCAACTTCTCACATAAAATCTTTCACGAATTCCTAAACCTGTAATTTTTCATTAACTTTAACCCTGGCAGGTGGCAATGTTTAACCCTATTTGCTAAAAAAAACCCCAACCAAAACCAAACCCAAAACCCCAAATAACCAAACTGAAATGCTTCATCATTTTTCCAGTCAAAAGGAACTAATGTGGTATGGGTAGCAGTTGTGATGATGTTTGAGACTGTCCTATAATCCAGTGTCAATCTCCCAGCTGGAGAGTGGAGACTGGACGGTTTGAAATCTGAGAGACTATTTGATTTTATAGGGTTAGCAGGCAAATAAAAGGCCGGTGACACTAAATTTGCTGTACGATGTGTAAAGTATGCTGGATCCAGATTTTATATGTGTCCTCTGTGTGCTTACTGTGATATAAACAGTTACAGCAAACCAGAAATATGTGCTGTCTGTGCAAGATGGACTGGAATTCTGTCCTTGCTCATGTCTGACTTGTTCACACAGAAGTCAGCAGGATCAGCCAAAGGAAGAGAAGTTCTCAAGACAGAAGGTATTTAACAACACGGGAAAAAACCTAAAAAATTTGATCATGAAGTAGGAAAGGTCATGGGGAGCAGAGCATGCATCTTTATATTCTTTGTTTTGCATTGTAGTGTGTGACTAGCTCTTGTCCACTAACTTAATCAGGAAGACATATTTTAGCGAGTGACAAGTAAGAATGAATACAGTCAGTCTTGTTTTCACCACAGGACACAGAGATTGGCTTTGGATGCCTTTTTGAAACATTCATTTGCCAGGCAGAATGGGAGCCTGAGGGCAGAAAGCTTCAAAAAAGAAAAAAATATGTATCCCAAAAGTCATCTAAAAGATAGGGCTACACTGTGAGCTAGTGTAAATGAATGTAAGTCCACTAATGAGCAGGAGCATCTATAGCATAAACCAGAGGAAGATCTGTCCATGACAAACTGAAATAATACTCTTGGTCACATCTGATCTACTCACAGAAACATTCATGCCTTCTGGGGCAAATTTTACTATCTGCTCAAGTATTTTGGGGGAGTATGTGCAGCTATCTCTGCTGGGAGAAACAGGAGGGGCAGTGGGAGTGCTCTGGCATAAAAATTACTACATCATTAAACATCTCGAGGAGCAAATTCCACCCTCAGTTGCACAGAGGACAATCAACCCCATCTGGAGCTCTGCTGATGATCAATCCAATGCCCAGTTCTCACCATTCTTCTAGTGAAACTCCTGGTAGAGCCACGCTCTCCTAAAATCGCATTGGCACAAAATAGGAGCAACTTTGCTGAAATACCCATCACAGACATTCTACCATACAGCTGAGCTGCCTGCAAGTGCAACACAATCAGAAATAAGAGAATTTATCTGCCATGAGTGGCAGTGTGCTCCAGTTCAGAGCAAATTCCTTGTCATTTACGCATGCAGCTCTGTGTGGTTTTAACCTTAGCACAGTCGCTGGTAAGTCAATAGTAACAGAAGGGGTTGGGGGGAGGATGATTTATTTTTCCTTCTTGCTGCTGCAGAGCAACTGCATATTTTCCTTGTCAACAGCTGTGGTTCATACACACTATAGAGATAGGGAGAAAGAGGAAAAAACCCCACCCGGTAAACAAGATGCAGGACTCCGAGGAATTGTTGTTACATGCTGAGCATGCCAATATAAAGCTATTCACAGTATCCTCTCTAGGTCACTAGAGATTCCAGTGTCCTTTGTCCAAAACAGTTGCTCTTCCCCAGGAGTCTGTGCAAACTTGCAAACTCTCATCTTTCTGCCACGCTGCCAAACTTCAGTGGAGGTTTTAACCAAGGAAGGGTGAACAAGTCCCAGTTGTGCACCTAGCTGAAATGCCTTCTGCTCTTCACACCGAATTACCACATGCCTGGCTACCCTCTTTCTTTGTATCCCTCTTCCACGCTTCTTTTCTGCTGCCTTCCATGTGACCGCTCATGTCTGTAATCCCTTCCCAGTCCCAGTCCCAGTCCTCTAATGCCTTCCACACATTTCTGCTGGGAGGTTTTACTGATGTTAGAGCCCACAGGGACACGTAATCTCGACACTGACAGGCAGTGACACTCCTACTTGCATTTCACCTTCTCCATACACAGCGTCTTGCTTATGGCTTAGGATATTGGAAGCTCCAAGATGACAGCTTTTAGCATAAAGGCTCACAACCAAAGACACGGGAGCTGCTGTGTCTATCCCAGCCACCTCTTTGTCACAATAAATAATCACTCAGTCTGCCCCAATAGGAAATTAAACATGGAAATCTAAACTGCTGCAGTTTAGATGGGATGAGAATGCTGTTTTGGCTACCACAGCTCAGCTGATGAGGGGTAGCTCTTTAAACGGTGATCACACCAGCACTGCTCAGCCAAAGCCTGGGATTTTAGGTTGCTTGAATTCAGTTGTAAATTCAGTAGACCCTCACTGGCACGAAAATACAAGTGCAATCAGACTCAGCTCTCTGCTTCAGGTTTACTCTCGGTAGGTCAGCAAATATTGTCAGCTGTCTACAAACACAAAACACAAGAGCTGACCTAAATCTTCAACAACCATATAAGCCACACTAAAATAGTGTTCAGAGAGGTAGGAAGTCCTTGTTTTACTCTAAAAACTGTATTGAACTATTTTGGCACTTAACAAGAAAGCTCATGTCACAGTTTCATGATAGAGGCTGTTCATTGAAATGTTGGTTAACATTTATGCTATGATAGTTCCTCAAAAAAACCTCTGTCAGATCCCCACTGTTTGCAGCACTCTCTCCAAAAGTATTCAGCTTACTAAAACACCAAATCATCTTACCTGGCTGAAGGTGGGGAGGACAAGAAATTAAAGTCAATTACTTAGAGTTCCAGTGAAATCTAAGCAAACCTGTTTATACATGAAGCTTTGAGACTATTTTTTTCTGTAGAGAAGCTCAGCAGAAGTTGAGGTCATTAGAAAGAACAAAATTAGAGAGATTTCTGGGGGGGGTAAAAGTAACACAATATCTGAGCTTCTCACAGCAACCATGCCATCCAAGTTTTTCAGTCTGAGACCTCATGTATGCAACACTGGCTCCATAAAAGGCTCTTGGAGAAAACCATGTTACAAATACAAACGTATCAGGAACAGATTGTGTCCTGCAGAAAACTAGTTGTTCTCAGGTGAAGAGTAAGCATATGGAATGCTCAAAATAATTCTAATATTCATCTTCATTAATAAATAATAGAAAATGGTCAGTGATAGTCACAGTGGTCCTGCAGCCAGGCTGAAACCTGATTTCAAACTAAACACTGTGGAGAAGTGAGCAGCATTGCTGGCATTTCCACAAAGCAGTTTGGAAGGAACACTATAACCACTGACTGACACTTGACTCCTTCCAAATTCCTTCAGGAGTTGCACAAAAAGAACATCTCTCTGCACCCACTTGCCTTCCACTCCCACTCCCCAGAGAAGTGCACTGCATCCTCCCAGATGGCCTGAAGTTTGATACTGGCGGCAGCACTGAGGAGAACAACAAAACACAACAAATCTTGTTCTCCCAGGCTAGGCGCTGAGCTAAGCCTACGTGTCTGGAGCCAGATACTTTGCTGCCTGGCTTTCACAATGCCAGCTTCTCTTTTGTTGTGCAGCACGTCTTACACAAGGAACCGCGTATCTGCTTTCATTCACAAAGGAAGATCACCCACGGAGCAGGACCTCCATGTGCCAGGAGGGAAATCTTTCTCTTTCTCTTGGTGGGTTTTATGAGGGCTATCTTACAGTTTGCATAGCAAATATATGGCCTGATCCAAAGATCACTCAAGTCAACAGAAAGGCTCCTCTTGACTTCTATAGACTTTGGCTCTTGCTGCTTTGGAGAGCAAGGGACTGTAGTCTTCATAATAAGGCCCTAGGACAAAAATAGGGTTGCACACATGGCACAACTCTCACCCCAACCCCATTCTCATCCCCCACCTGCTTCTTCAGGTCACAGCTTTGTAGCCACAGGAAGATGTTTACATCATGTTCCTATTGACATAGGTCAGAGTTCAAGGAAGCCCAGTAAATCACCAGTCTAAATAGGGTAGGGCTGGAGCTGGGTGGAGGAGAGAGGGGAAGTAATGAGAGCAGAACCATCTCTTTGAAGAGGAACAAATGTGAATGTTTACAGTCCCTGCTGAAAACATGTTCAGACGCTGGTTGGCTAATCTGCTTTTTGAGAAGTTGTGCTGAATGGCAAGGAGCTCTGTTCATGCCATCAGCGAGATCTTGGCCTATGCTTCAGTTTACCCTGTAAAAATCCTGTTGGATTCTGGTGGCATGGAAGGGGGCCAGTGCCTTAGCCCTGTATTTTCATATGCATTGTACCAAAGAGGCTGAACTATGCACTGTGTATTCCCAAAAGTTTGGTGAAATCAGAATTATCCCTGGCACACAGTGCAATTCTTCTCAAAAGGGAGAAAGCTAAAAAAAAAAATCCCCAAACCACCAAAAACACAGTTAACAAACAATAGAGGGCATGCTTCTGCACTAAACAACAGTATGTAGTTTAACAACGTTTCATAAATCTTCTTAATTTATCATTAATCTGAAGGCAAGTTCTTTTTCCCCAGCAGAGGATGTATGATACAGTTCCTTTACACATCATCATTTCTGGGTTTCCTGTGCAGTTCAGAGGATCTCAGAGATATTCCCACTGCTGGTAATTACTGCAAAGTGCATTAACACTTCACACTGTCACTCACGGATTTCCTCTGCCTCATTAAGACTCCAGGAGTGTTTGATGAGAGCATTTAATTAAAAGTGAATGTAAACTGATAATAAGGCCTTGTGATTCTTTTGTTCATCTGTTTGTTGATCAGTAAATGGCAAACTCAAGGGGCTGAAGGAGAAAGCTGAGGACAAAATGAGTGGAGGAACCATAAGAAGGGAGAGTCAACATCCAGGTGTGGGACATTGACTCAGCAAAATCAAATTTCACACTGAGATCCACATAGTAAGGGTGGATTCAGTATTAGAAATGCTTGACCTTTCCTCCTTTTAAAAACAGTCCATGTTTGAAAGACATCTGAAAAGTATCTGTGAGACAGGACAGTCCTGTACATGGGGATAGGCTTCTACAGGGATCTGCCTGCCCGTCTCCATCCACTTAGCAAACATAATCCAGCCTGTCTTCAGCACAGCCTCTTTACTGATGCCTCATCTATACCAGAAATATTATACTTGCACAGTGCTATTGCCAGACCCCTCCTTGCTCAAACAGACACAAAAAATTATCATATGCACAAAATCCTGCTATTGCTAGTAAAATCAATTTAATCCATCTGAGCAGCTGGTCTTAGGATTCATTTTCTCTGCAAGAAAGTCCCAGCAGAGATTCACACAAAGAAAATGATCCCCAGTTAAAAGCAATACTCATTTGGCTTCCCAGACTGATATCACTTTTAATAGATGGCGGTTCCAGCAGGCAGTGTGGGCAGTCAGTCTCCCACTTCTGTAGCTTTCAGTGAAATCTCCAACTTGTCTTCAGCCCTTTTAAACCACAAAGATTGCTCTTGGTCAAGTTTCTTTATAAACTGCAAAGGCAGCTACTGCATTTTTCAGGGGACAGTGGTGGCCTAACTTTGCTGCTCTACAGTCATGCAAATCCTCGCCCTCAGGAGACGAATGGCTCCTCTCTTGAGGCAACCACAGAAAAGTCTCTGGGATGAGATTGGCCTTTCCCTTAGATGTTACAGCTAAAGGTCAAAAGAGATCACAGGAACATCCATACTGACCACCTACCTATCACATGGCATGACATTCTTCATTGGAAATGCAAATATTGGTTAACAGAGGTTCCAATTTTCAAGCAGCTACATTGAGCACAACAGTGAAGGTCCAGCCACTGACTGACTTTCCAGGCCTTGATGAAGAAGAGGGTTAATTGCCTGAGGCAAGCCGCAGTACTAGCAATATCCCTGCTTGTCAACTATCTTGGGAGATCCCTGCCAAAAGCCCTAAAGAAAAAGTTGCTGGCTCCTACTCTGGCAATGAAAGACCCTTGCCATGTGAGAAAGACACAGAAAACAGACATTGAAACCACTGTGCTGTCTCAGAAATAAGACAAGAGGCCTCCATTTTGTTGGTATGGTCTATTGAATTGGGCTAGAAAACGGGATAATATGAATTATTCCATAATTCATTAAGTAACTATTTCTTTTATTCTTCCCTGAATTTCTTTTGGGTAACCTGTGAATTTTACTAATGTAGGACCACAGTCATTGCAATGACTGATGTTTTTGTTATGTATTATTTATTCTGTAGCTATTTCTCAGGTACTCTCAGGTACTTTCAGGCTATGAGGCACACAGACCAGGAGCATAAAGCACAAGGTGACACGGATATGCAAACAAGCCTTATGTCTGGTTTGCAGGTTTTGAGTCATCATTATTTTCTTGTTAGGTGGCTAAATGTAAGATGCAATGATATCAGTCATCCTTCCTGGCACCTGCCTAGCCACATGAGTGATAAGCAACACAGCCCACAGTATTGCTTTTACTAGAGGATATTCCCAGTTCCCTCCCCTGGCTACCTGGAACAATGTACCTCAGTCTTGTCTGCACAGCAGAAAAGCATCATGTTAGCAAACATCCTTATTAGCACAACATTCAACATCGTTTGTCCTTCTGAACAATGATTATCACTTTTAAAAACACATTAAGTGATCTCAGATATTTCACAGAAACCCAAGTTAGTGACTTGTTAATAAGTTTCACTGTGTCTTGGTTCATGTTCTCTGGAAAGTCAAGGACAAGCTTATCTCTCTACCTGAAAATTACTTAGCTATCTTTACTTTTTTTTCAAAAAAATTGGTTATAATGTTTGGTTGCCAAATTTTCTACTGCTTTCTATTCTGTGTATTCTGAGGCAATGAGCTGCTGCAGGCACCTTTGACGACCCTCAATGAGAGGCAATCCAGCACAGGTCTGCATGAGTCTCCATCGTACTGTGCTTCCCGCTCCGCTGGGGATGAAGTTCACCAGCTGCAGCTGTTCAGACAACTTTCCTATCACCATCCCATGATGCAACGTCTCCTGCTCAGAAATTACTCAGAAATCCCCACTTACAAAAACAGGACACAGGAAGAGAGTTTTTAGGACACCCAGGACAGGCTGGCAGAACCACAGCTCTGTCAAAATATGTGTCCCTCTGTGGGCATAGTAACGCTCTTGCACGGTTAAGTGAAGCAACCTGCCATGTTCCAAATAAGCACCAGCTGCAATTTTCTCCATATTTTGAAAATTACATGTGGCTCTCAAGAGACTGGCAAATTGTCAACACAGCCCCTAGCCTGGTGCAATTTAAGTGTCCTTAATCCAAATGGTATAAAAAGAAACAGTTACAGAAACTCTGAAAATAAAGGATGACGTTGGGTTGATGGCTTTCTAAATATTTTGTAAATCCTGGGGGTGCCTTCTGTAGACGTCTACTTTCAGGCAAAACTTTAAAAGCCTGAGCTGCCATCACTTTCCAGAGGAGCTATCTTAAAGGCTATATTTAGAAGATCTTGTCAAAAAAGTTTCCTTTAAATATAGGCTGCTTAGTCCTACCTAGAAAAGGATGTCATCTTACACTCTTTTGCTTAACTTTTAGCTATTTCCATACACACACCTTTTTAAAGGAGAGAGACGACTGGGCTAGCTCCTAAACTTAAAATTAAGCCATCATAAAAAGCTTGCAGAGAAAATGACAGCTTTGTGCCTAGTAAAATCCAACATAGTATTTTCCTGGCACTGTGCAAACGACTGATCCAGTGGTTGTTATCTTTGCAAAATGCTCAAACTATGAAATTCCTCATTGGTTGGCAGTTACCAAAAACTCAGGCAGAATCTGGCTTATGTGATTTGAGCACTGCTTAGCATCTGTCATGAGAAAGGCTTAGAATGAGTTTCCTTCTTTTGCAAGAACGCAACGAAACTGAAGGAAAACCTGAAAGCACAAGGAAAGAAGCAAGGGAACAGAAGAGCTAAGTTCGTACTACTGAAGTGTTCTTCAAGCATCTTTAAGCATCAAATGTTAATGTGGTCCTGTCTTCTTGGGGATGATTAGATGATCCCTTTCTGTAAGTCTTTGATTCATTTTAATCTATGATTCATCCCTCTTTTGGGCAAAACATAAAACCAGTGTGCTGATCATTCATCATCATTAAAAATCTCATTGCGTATTTCAGAAAAGCAAAAATGTTTGCTCCAGCCAAAATTCCAATTTGTGTCACTACTGTACACTGCCAACCTAAAAAAACTCCCTTCAGTTTGGAGCACAGAGGCATTACTTTAGAACATGTTCTAATTAGAGGAAATGACCTTCATTCTTCACTTTTATGAAGACTGTGCAGTCATTTACCCGAAGTGGATCTAAAACACTATTTACACACATTGTATTTGAGCCCTACTGGGTAAAGCATCACACAAGAGACTGTGCAAGGGACAAATGAGCATTAAATGTGGAGCAAGCCATGGGAGTGCAGTAACAAGGACAGAAAAACATTTTTTCTGCTTTCAAGGCATGAATTGTTAAAAGACTATATCCTCAACATTTGGGCCTGGTATGTGAGCATGGAAGCACTCTTGTCCCATGTCTTCTCCTCTTCACACTACAAGTTATAGCTCGCTTTAACATACTTTATAAGCCTGCCTGCCTGGCAAATTTTAACACACAAAGCCTTCCATATATGTTACAGAAATTTCCTGATGCACCAATAAATTTCCTATCTGTGCACAGGAGCAAACCAACAGTCACTGTTCTCTATCGTGTGTGTGCATTGTCAGTAGTAGAAAGCCAAAGCCAAATCAAAAGTGGATATCAAATTTTGTACAGTGTGTCTATCTGAAACTAGCAGAATGAAATTAAAAAAGAAAATATTTAGGTACTATATCAGGAAACAAGAGGGGAAAAAAAACAACAATCCAATCCTCTCTGGCAGAGAAATTACATCTATTAATAAGTTTTGGAAAAGAAGGACAGATTTCTGAGTATGACACTGGGACTTATAACACAGGGGCTCAGTTTCCAGTTCCTATATAAACTTTATTTGAGACTTCAGGCAAGTTCCCTCACTCATTAAATTGTGACAAGAGCTGTCACTCATCATTTCTCTGTGTAGCTGACTTAGCCTCTAAGATCATAGGGTCTATTTCTTACCACATTTTAGAAAAACGACTGGCACAACATGGCTTTGCTTTCCATTTGCACCTCTGAGCAGTATCGTATAAATAAGAAATAACCCCAATGTATTTAAAAGTGCTTGTGGACGAAAAAACAGGCTAAGCAGGACAAAATAATAATAAAATTTCATGTTTCTTGCAATAAAGGAAGAAAGAAAACACTGTCCAAAAAAGAAAAAAAACAGTTCTGGGGGGGGGAGAGGAAGAGTTCATAGCTGGGAAAGGGCAGTAGACTCCTGGGAACTGGCAGACAGATGTTGCCGCCTCGATATCCAGGAGAGCAGGATGGGAGCTGGCAGCAGCTCTGGATTCCTGCTGGGATGTTCCTCTTTTAGCTCCTGTCTTAAACCACTCTGAGATGCTGCTGAGGGCTCTGTCACCAGCTTCTGCTCTGCCCTCCAGAACATGGCACCTCAAGTGACTTTGATGGACCACCATATCTTCCAGCCTGGTAGATACCCTTTCCTCAATCCCTCACCAAGGGTCTGTTGTATCACTCACACTTTCACCCAATGGATGCATGTATCTGCTGGTGTTTCCTCTGCTGCTAGCCACCACAAGAGCAGCACAAAAGGACATGGAGAAGGTAATGCCCTAAGCCCTGTTCTCCTATGCTGTAAATCTCAGATCCTGAAAAATACATGCAAGATTTTCCCTCAGACAGAGAGCAGGCTTCAAAACTGGAGAATCAAATTCAGCCTTGGCATATTCCCAAGCAAATGGACAATTCAGACTTAGGCTGAAGCCCAAGGGACTGCACAAGGCACCATCCTGCTTGTTAGCAATACACTCCTGGCCATCACACCACCACACTTCAAATTAAAGGTCTGCAAAAGCCTCCACTTATGAACCTCTATCAGGTACTTCCATGTCATAAAAAAATGTGACAGAAAGAGGTAAGGGGAGAGGGAGGGAGGAGAACTAAAGCACTAAGGAAATCAAATGCTGCATGCACAACTGACATAAGCAATAAACTTTTACCTCAGTTTAAAAACTTGAGCTATTTTCCTTTTCAGTCCTATCAAATCACCTTCCTAATCATACACACTTGTTATTTTTCCCCAAGGAGATGAACACAGCTAGTAAAACAACTACTTGAGGAAAAGCAAAGTGTTGCTGGTGTGACATGAATTGCTAAAGAAATGCTGCTGAGGGCCCGACCCAAATGCGAGCTTGAGCCATGGGCTGCCAGCAACACTGAAGACACGAGTCTTAAAATCACTTCTCTCTCATTGTCCTCTGATTCAGCCACTCCATGTTCTCTCAGATTACCAGAACCCACATTTCACTTAATTCCTAAGATAGGAGAACCAGAATGAAAACCTGAGCTCAGCTGCTTTTGCCTGAGTCTGAGATCTGTCACTTGAAATGAAGGGACTTTTTCAATTTCTATTGAATTATTTTTGCAAGGAAATTGTTTTAGCAGAAGCTTCACAAGTGCTGAACCTTTTGCAAGCTGTGAAGATCCACAGGAACTGAAGAACTTTTCTCCCATGACTGTTGCATTGTTTTACACAAGGAAGGATGAACAGGTCAAAAGCAATGCAGGAACAAGAGCCTTTGGCCAACTTTGTGGAACTAGCGAGTCCCACTAGAATTTGCTCTGCACTATAGAGAACAATGTAGTTTCTCTGCAGTGCCCCAAAATCCTGCCCCACCTCCTCAACAGGGGCACATAGGCCCTACAGCAAGCAAAAAACTGATTTAAAATGTTTCATCCTGTGCTCTGGCTAAAGTGTTAAACCAGGCTTCCTTCTACCACTGAGAAAAAAAATGCCCCGTGCCCTCTGCAAAGACAATATCCAGAAATAGGTCTTTGAATTTTCTCACATCCAAGATAGACAGAAGCAGAAATAAACTGCTCTGTCTCAAGAATTACACATAGAAATTAAAAGACTTTAAAATAGCCTTATGTAATTTAAGTGTGACTCTCCACTAACGATGTTCTCTGAAACCTTCTTAAAGAACTGCAAAGTATTGTTCTAGCATTGTTAAATAACAGTGTGAAGTAATTCCAGATGTAATGATGATGGAAAGGAAGAGGGTGCCTCACACTCCTTCACAATCCTATCTTCAGATGACTCTCTCACTCTAGCTGAAATTTCCCAGTCTCTGTCCCAACAGCGGAGGTCCGCAGTGCCTTACACGCTGGAATTGCTGAGATGAAGCCCACGATGAATAATAGTGCTTTTGTTTTAAACAAGCTCCAATTCCCATGGTTTCTTTTGAGATCTCTCCCCCTGTTTGCAGATTCTATATTTTGCTGACTTTTCCTTATATTTAAGTGTCAGCCAGCAAAGAATTGGCAACAATTGTGGGACAATTGCTTCTCCTCATCTCCCTCTTGCAGGGAAACAAAAAAAGAAGGGAAAAAGGAATTTAAAGAGACAGCCTGCATGAAGCAGTGCAGCTTGAGATGTAAGTCACACATTTTCAGAGAGTATGAAGCTGTGAAGTGGAAGGCTTGGGGAACTGGAGAGATGGAGCACACCAACTTCACTTGGTCTTCCCTAGCCTGGGGGTGAGTGAAGGAAGGGCTGGTGAACTGAGGAGGTCAGGTTGGAAGAGTATTGACTTGGCAATGAGGAGACCCATAGGGCATCCTGAGTAGGACTGTCACCCCCACTATAGCTCAGAACCTGGTGAGAGGATCCTTGATATCAAACTATTAAACATGGAGAAAATATTGTGAATCCCTGGAGTGAGCTGGACAGGAAGCTCCATTTTCTTCCTGGCAGGCTATATGAGGGGAGGAACAATCCCCTACATTTCCACTGTCTTTCTACATAGACCTAGGCTACTTGTTACATGGACAAGCATCCAGCGAGGTACAGGTAAATTATTTTAAATGAACACAAGAATATTCAAGCCACATATCTGCTGTTGAAACTTTGGGAACTTACAGGAACGGGGGCTTGCTGTGAGTGAACTCAAATGGCAGATTATTTTTCTTAATTTCTTGTGTTTTCTCCCATAGCATTTGCAACTTGTTGAACACAGCTAAGGTCCCCAAGGTGAGAGATCTAGGATGTCTATTGCCATGTTGTAGGGTTGTCCTCCATGGAAACATGAATACTCTGGTCACATACTTTTATTTGGGATCAAAAAAATACATTATGCTCTCAGGAAGTTTCTAATGCAGTCCTAGGTGCCACAAAACTGCATCAATTCCTAATGAGATTCAGCCCTCCCAGCATCTTCTGTGCAGACAGAAAAGTTGTAGTCACAGAAAAGTCCCACTTCTGCTCTGGTTGGAGGCCACCCTGATTCCATGTCCCTCCTACCTCTGCACGTGGTCATAAGTGATGTTTTATCTTCACAGTGCATAAGGAACTTGAGACAGCATGGAGGAAGAAGATGGGGTAAGAACAAATAGGCCCAAACCTGGTGCCTAACTGGCAGGAGGCATGCAATGCCCAAGATGCTGGGGAAAAGATGACTTAGGGATCTCTACCACCTTAGACTTACCATACACATACACATAGGTGAATTTGGGTCTTTTCTAATCTTTCACACAAGAGTCCCTAAGACAAACTGTGTGGCTTATTCACCTTCCTACCTTATTCCTTTCCATCTTCCCTAATGCCATTAGACCTGATGAAACCCCAAGAGTCCCAAGAAACAGCTTTGCCATTGCTCTGGCATGAATACACTGGTTGCACACAGGAATGAGGGTTTAGCCTGGAGACATAAACCCAAATATACAGCTGTGTATGGTATGCTGAAAACTAACCCAGCACAGAGAGCTGCTTTTATGGGCAGGATTTGTTTTTCCAAATGGGATTTATTTAAAAGAAAATTGAATGGTTATAAAGAGCTTACTCTAACAATAACACAGAAAATGAATTCAATGTTCACTGATGGCTTTGCTACATGGTATAGTCCAGATAGAGAAATCTTCTGTAGAGGGTCCTGGCAGTAAATGACCTGCCCTGCAGAGCAACCCATGGGGAAACAGCTGGCTGAAAACTGGGACACTGCTAACGACTGAAGTTAAGGCAGGAATTTCACTGGGGGAGGATGTTGCAAGTGACTATGGGAACACTCTGTTTCAATAACCCGTATCAATAGCATAGCAAAGTTGTAGGAGACAAATGGGACTTCCTCCTCCAGGAAATTGTTGGTGGTCTCCACTCCCCATTTCACCATCTTTGTCTCCAGGGCCAGGACCCCTTAAGTCCAAAGGACACTTATGTTCCCTTGATGCTCCAGCCAGCTGTATAAAACCACCTCTGTACAGCCTTGTTTCAATTTTGACAGCATTTGGGACCTAACCTATGGGTACCACAGAAGTATGTATCAATAAAAACCTGATGCTTTAGGTTTCAGCACAAGGTGTCCATAACCTGTCCCACTGAGTTCCTTAGTACTTGGGACCTTTTGACCACCATCCTCTACAAGTCGTCTTCTCTATCTGCTTTTCCCAGAGCAGTACAATGTGCTGCTGCTTCCTTTGTCCTGTTTGTCTCCTTCAGGCCAACACACCCAGCCACCTAATCGCAGCTAATCTGACTATCTGAAGAATATAGAGAAAAATGGTTCAAAGCTGCACCAGGGGATGCTTAGAATGGACATTAGAAAGCATGGCTTTACCAAGAGGGTTATTAAACACTGGAACAGTCTTACCAGAGAGGTGGTTGATGGCCCAAGTCTGTCAGTGTTTAGAAGGCATTTGGACAATCCCATTAACAACCATGCTTTAACTTCTGGTCAGCCGTGAGGTGGTCAGGCAGTTGGATCATTGTAGATCCCTTCCAACTGAAATAGTCTCATCTAGTTCTATTCTATTCCATTCCATTCCATTCCATTGTGTTGTTAGCTCTCTTCTTCCTCTGGCCAACACCAAACTCGGCAACATCCCCTCAGAATAACTTCATCTTTTATTCATCTGTTTGCTCTTCTCCATCTTGAATCAGCCAAGAGGGAACACACCACTGAGAGAGAGCTCAGCCAGCTGCACTAACAGGAACTCCTCCAACTAGCCCCAACAGGAACTCACTTCAACAGGAGCTCACTTCAACTGGAACTCTTTTCCAACCAATCAGCTCCTTGTTGCTTCTCTCAAACTGGTCGGTTCCTGGTTAATATAACTCTACCCTCACCCACCACCCCAACCATGATCACCTGGGGGAAGGTGGGGCCTCACACAGGTGGGGCAGGTTCTGTCTCTGGGGCCTTGGGGAACAAAACATGCTGCTGGGTTGTGACTCATCCATAGGTCAACTCCAACTCAGGGCCTCCAGCACTTCATCCATCCATTCCATTCTAAAATAATTAGCCATGACCATTAATGTTTCCAATACAATTGCTTCAGAACTACAAATCTATTCAGTGACTAATTAGAGAGGCCATGCGATGTCTTTAATCTAGGGCACATCAAAGACCTTTCTTCTCCAATGAGTCAATGGGGTTCATCCAGTCCTGCTCAGGACAGCAAGCCCCGCACTGTTGCACAGATGTTTTCAAGTCACAAAGCAGAGCGGGTGCGGGGACAATTTTTACAGCTCTTACTGGAAACCTATTAAGGTCATGATATTGAGAAAGAGCACAGTATGGTCTTCATATTTTAAGCTTTGGAAATATCAACCCCAGAGTTATAAGTTTATTTATACTGGAAGCTGGCTACTAGGCAGCTGCCAGGGTAGAGCTAATGAAGGGACTGGCTGGCCTACTAATCCTGACGTATTCCCCAGCCCATAGCCTTCCATGCCTGCTCTACAGCCAGCAGATAATCCATTAAACAAAGAAGTTCTGATGAAAACCCAGATGCAACTAATTTTTTTACCTGTCCCAACCATATTAAGATCCAGGCAGGGAAGCAGCAGCTGGTTTTTTAACTGTTAGGAACAGAAATCTGGAGATGTGGATTAGCCCTGGGAGAACTGTCCCTTGAGATCACCTGATCCCTTTCCAGATACCCCCTCCAAGAGCTCCACAGACTTTTTCTTCCTAGAGACATTACCTTTGCTTTGCTTCTATTCTAGTCTAGTCTAGTCTAGTCTAGTCTAGTCTATTTCTATTCTGTTCTGGTATACTAAGTGATAGTGAAAATTAAATGAGGTGTATGAATTATGTGACACAAGCAGTTTTCTAAGACCTCTGTAAATAACTTGCAAGTAAACATTTCTTTTACCATTACATTGGCACATTTGCTGAGAAATCCAACATTACCTAGTGCTAAGGAAACCTTGTCAAATAGCTACTAGTGTTAAAAAGAGAAATTTCCTTTATTTAACCTTTGGAGGAACAAGAGGTTAACAGAAAAGGTAAATTGTAAATCTTTGCAATTTAGAGAGACCTTTTCAACAGCATTTTCAAGGAAATCTACTGCCAGAGTGTTCCCTGAATTAAAATGGAAAACCTGACACCTTTAACAATTTCCTGCCACTGTATAACTGTCAGCATTGCATGGATTTTATCAACCCAAAAGTTTCAAGGTTAGGAAACCTTTGCATTCATATGCTTTGGAGTTCTTTTTATACAGTTTTCTTTCCTCTGCAGCCCCAAGATACCTGGGTGAGGAATCCTGGGAAAGGCTGTGCTGTGTTTTTTCACGGGTTCTTCCTTTCCCCATGAAATACCATGCAATAAAGATCCAAACACAAGAGTTTCGGACCACTCCCATGATCCAAAATACACAAACCTGTTGCCCTTCATGTCATGTCACAAGACACCACTTTCACAAGTGCTGCTGAAGGAGCAAACGTTACTGGTGTGGCTACTACTTTCCATGCAATTAAATCTAGATGCTGTAACAAAAATCAGAGCCTGGCAAGGATGAACCCTGTCCCTTTGGGAGTACACAAGTGGCATAGGTAAGGCCCAGATAGGAAAGTAATACCCAGTGGCACCAGTAGCTAAATGTCAAAACCAGGAATAAAATCCAGGTTTCTTAACTCCTTATCTCATGTCCAGTATACTGTGACACCCCTGTCTCTGAGGTAAAGTGGAAATTTGGCTTAGCTACCTGTGCTACATGTAATTTAGGATAGGAAGAACTGATGTGAAGTTATGGTCTTGCTGGGTTTGTACCACACATGGATGCACACAGCTTTTACTATATCAGCCTAGATAAACTTTTTTTTAAAATCACAGTTTCTGTCTTTCCTGGTCTCTCTTACATGCACTTAGGCATAAAATTAGCATCATCAAGATACAACGAATATTGAGAGTCACCAGCATGGAAAAGGTCCATTTTTTTACCATATTTTACTGCTCCATCCTATTTATTACAGAAAAAGTGCTGGCTTTCTTCTTCAGAGGTGTTCTAGGGTATACCAGGCTATTTTAATCACTGCGAAGACATTCAACATTATAAACACAAATCAAAAAGCATCCCCCAGGCATGCACATCACTCTAAAGAGAAAAGCAGAAGAGCTAACAGGAAGGGAGCTCACATGGGAGGAAGACACTATGACTATAGAAAATGTTTCTACAGTACTGTTAATTATTACAGCCATCCTCACCATCCCCTACAATACGCTATTTTTTTTTAATTTTACAACAGCAAGAGCATTTGAGACAGGAGAAGGCATTGGGTTCAGCTGTCCCTTCTCAGCCCTACAAAACCACAGGGCACTCTCTGTATTTCCACCTCCACCATGCCGGGGAATGACATCACCTCTGCTTGAGGGGGCTGGCAGGCCAACAAAAATAACTGTTACTGACCAAGAGTGCTATTGCAAGGAATATTTTTGGAACCGTACTCCGCATTCCTCCAAGTCCCCTGCTTCCTAGTCCAAACATATCACGGCCTAAAAATTCCTCGCATTTTCTATGCAGTGTTTCCTTTGGGCTTGCACAATGAGGCAGTTCTTCTGCTCAGCAGCACTAGTGTTCTGGAAAGGGAAGGGGAAAAAAAAAAAGCTGAAGCACTAAATAACCCTAATGGCAACCACAGGGGCCGCACTGTTATTTTTAGGTCAGGAAAATGATGCAGAAGGCAAGAAAATCACCTTAGGTTTACCTTCCACTGCCCCTTACTGAACAAAAGGCCAAAGAACTCTGTCATTTCTTCCTGGTGGTGGTAAGGGGGGCTCACCTATGTTTGTGGCAAAGACACAGCTATTTAGTGGGTTTTTGCATGGGAGGAGGCCAGGAGGATGTGGCATCTCCCTCTGGCAGCACCTCTGGGACTGTGCAGGGGTTACGTAGCCCCAAAGCCTCCTCACCTCTATGTTCAGCTGTCCTTTGGATGCAAGAGGCACAAAAAAAGGTGAATTTTAGGTTGTGTCTAAGGTCTGCAGTTGCCATCATTTTCCCAAAGGAAAGAGCAGGAAGAGTCCCCAGCCCAGCAGGGACTGACCCTCCTAACATCCCACCCAAGTCACACTGCACCAATCCCTTCCATTCCCACATCTTGACATCATTGCTCCCACTGTCTTGACATCAGGTCATTCTGGAGGCTTTTTTACTGGCAAACAAATGACTGTGGCAAAATGTGTATACCTAAAAATATTTCAGCCCAAGCCAAGCGATGGAAAAAACTCCGATTCCTTCTTCACTATGTATTTCTACCATTTTTTTTTTAACCTTCATTGGAAGAAAGCCATTTTCCTTATTATCAAGGTAAAAGTCATGGCTGATCTCACAGAGAGAAGTTTCATGTACCTAAACAGTCATTCCATGCCAGCCCTGCTCTGTCCCAGGCAGAACTATTTACTCAGTCTTGGTACAAATTTCTATTTGAATAGCAACTGAGACTATGAAAGAACACGTGCTTTCCTGGCCAATACTTTGAGTCTTTTTTTAGCTGTCCAGATAAGAAAAACAATGCAGACAAGAAACTAACAGGGGGCACAAAGAGGCCACTTATGCCACTGATGCTCTGCATAAGATTTAGAAACTCCCTTTACCTTTCTGTATCTCTATTACTCGACCAGCCCTTGATCAGCTTCCTCTGCTTAGACTACAAAGTCTGGGACTTGTTTTATGCTGTGCCCTACCCTTCCTACTCATAGTTGGGCCTGGAACCACAAATTTATTAAAAATTTTTATATTTTTTAAGGTATTTAGGTTCATTGCACATCCACAAACAGAGCAGTTGCCATAAAACTGTTTTCAAAACACAAGGAGAATGAAGAAAATTCACTCTCTGGGCTGTTACAATTGAGACACGAGCAATGGGCTGGGGAAATCAGTATTTAGGTGGAACTAATTAGCAACAACTAAAAGCTAAATGACAGCGTAACCCATAGCCCCCTTGTGGGATATTCTAAAATGGCTGTGCATGTCTGAAGCATTTCAAGGACTTCCATTATCTGCTCAGTCTAGTGCTTTCACAGCTCAGATAAATCAGTATTTTCAACCACAGCATTCAGCCTGTTGCCCTGCGGAATAATTCCCCAGTCATAACTTCCGGAGATACAGAAGCACACAAAATATGATCTCTTTTATTAGGCTAATAAAAATCAGAAAGTATACCGTATAAATTTTATAGACCTCGAAGGTCTATCTTCTGCAGGAGGAAATTGTGACTTCAGGCTACTGTTGGAACTGTAACAGAGAGAAAAACTTTTATCGGCTGCTTTGGAAAACCCACCAGGCAGAAGCCACCAGCAAAGCAAAATATCATAATTGCAAACTTACCTGAACCTTTCCTCTCTGCGAAGCTTTTTCATGTTACAATTTCAGCTTGCAAGTTAACGGTCCTAGAGCCACAAGGGAAAAAGGGGCAACCAGCAAGAAAAATACTCCTGCCTCTATGAGCCTGCCCCTAGCAGGCAACTCTATATGATGAGAATGCAAAGCACAAGGGCCATGTTGGTCCCACTCTGAGCTCCTCTGAACCCTCTCTGTGCCGGGTGTGGGGTCACCAGTCCCCCCAGCTAAGCCAGGCTGGGGGCATTCAGAGGAGACAAGGCTCCTGCTCTGTGCAGAAGGTCCTGCTGAGTCGGTGAGATGATTGGGGAACCTATCTGTGTTCTGTTTCTGAAACACATTGGAGATATTATTGTGTCAGCTCTGAGGTATGTCAAGCATAGCCCTTGTTGCTGGCTGCTGAGCTGGGGATGAGAGACTGGAAATCCAAATGCCTTCTGAAAGCCACATGGGTGCCTCCCAGAAGCTACATTCCAAGCCAAGAAGATCCAGCTTCTCCACAAAGTGGGGGGAGGCAGGGTGTGAAAGCAGGGGAGGGAAGGAAAAGATTCATGCAATTTTCCCCAAAGAAACCATGATGCTGAGCTAATGCTTTTAGGAAGCTGAATGACTAGGCAAGAGGCGGGAAGGAGGACTTTTTGGTTGTCAGATTGGTGAAAGTGAGTGGAAGTTGAACACTGGGCTCCCAAGGAAGAAAGAGACTGTGCTTCAGGCAAAAGCCAGGAGCTGAAGAAGGGGAGCCCAGCAAAGGCAACGTGGAGACCCAGAGAAGCACAACTAGAGATTCTGGAGATCACGCCAAGGTTGGAAGGAGGACTCTTGCATCAGCAATAAGTTTACTTCTTTTAATATAGCTCCTGCATGGTACAGGGCAGAAAATGACTGCTTCAAAGAGCTTTCTGCAAAATCCATGTCTGTGAGCAAACCCTCATGTATCAGACAGGTGAAACCAGACACTTCAATGTATGTCCTTCTCAGAAAGTTCCTGAAGACCCCAAACCTCATGCAGTTTCCCAGAGATCAGAGGCAAAAATGATGTCCTAAGCATCAACTTGAGCAACTGTGTTTTCATGTGTCTTAGTGGAAGGCTGCACTTCTAAAGCAGTTATGGTTTTCCATGAAAGAGACCTTTCTCCCCTCAGTTATTTTGCATCCAGACTGCCAGCCCACATGGAAACATCCCTCCTCATCTTCATTTCAGCAATCCAGGACTGAGCAGCTTCAGAGGGGGCACACAATGGTTGTGCAAACCATCCACGGACCATTACAATTTTTGCTCCTCCAATGAGCAAGGAGGTTAGAGATAATACAGGGCAATACAGGCACAAGTGAAAGCCAAAAAGTGCTTTTTACTTCCCATGTGATGACAGTTAGGTTGAATTGCACAAATAAATCTGATTCCTGCCAGGGTAAGTTTTCCCATTACCAAAATACATTTCCCGGGGCTTCCCATCTCACCCACCATGGATGTGGACAGCAGTGACTTCACTGCAGCCAAGCCTCAGGGAAGAGATCTGTTGCAAAGGAACACAGATGGGCATTTGCTGTGGCTGGCTTCCACTTATGTAACTTGGGATTTAGTCCCAAATTCATTAGTTGATTTTCTCTGTTTCTATCAAATGAACAAGCAGAATCACTGCTTGGATTTGAAGAATAGAGAAAGACCTTGACAGGTTTGGGGGAAACAGAGAGAGGAGAAACTCTACTGAGACAAAGTTCTTCAAGTGAGATTAACCTAACTAATCTGAAGTACTCCATCTTCACATAAAAGAAAGGGAGCCACGTGACCAGCTTAGCCCAGGTTACTGAGATGAAGAACCCATCCCCACAGTCTAGTGGAAAAAACAATGGGTGTCTCTTCAGCTCTGCTTTATTCCTGCTTTCAGTGCTAAAAGATGGAACAAATAGATCTTGCTCATGACTTTGACATTTGCTCTGCTATCATCATCAGCTCAATCTGATAGGATGACACTACTTAAGCTGTGGTAGCCAGAGGAAATCCAGTGCTAAGGAAATGGACATTCATTTAATGTTTATCTAGGATCAGCTCCACCAATGAATTCCAGATGTTGGCTTTAATTGTCGCATTCTGGTACGTTTAAGCAGCAGGAGTTCGTAAGGCCGATTTGTAAATCAATCTGGCAGACTCATACTGAATCCCATCCTTGCCAGCTTTTCTAAGTAAGAAGATGCTCTTAAAATATTAAGTACTTAATGTGTCTGCAATGCAAAAGGAAGGAAAGATTATTTTTTTTAAAATCCCTCCCCTGATGTTTTCTCCTTTTGCTCCTTCTCTCCTTCATTTCCTCCCTGTAGGACTGCAAGACAAACCATTCCCTTCAGATGAGTCCAATGAATTTTAGCAATCCTAAAGCTAACGAGGGCAGGTATCAGGATGCTGCCCTGCAACAAGGGCAGAGCACCCTGCTCATCATTCATATTCATATACATTCCTTCTGAGTAACTCCACTGATTTCCCACAATGTCCAACAGCAACTGCATGCATGGACTACATCCAGCAACAGTGTTCCTGATATTTGAGCCTGGAGTTTTCTTAAAGTGGAAAAAAAAATAAAAATTGATTACTGCAACCTTGGGACTGTCTCACACCTCAGCTCCCATGTTCTTATTAATTTGTATTTAACTGTTACAGCAGTCACAGCTCATATCCAGAGGTGGTACAGAAATGTCTTTCATATTCTGAATCCCAAAGCATTGTACAAGCTCCAAGTTGGACACTAGCAAACCTTGCAATTGTTTTGTGCTCAGGGTGGCTTCATACAACAGCTGTGTTGGACTGGTGTTAGAGGGATGGCTTATTGCGACAGCCAACTTATTGGTCAGGCCTTGCTTACAGGAGACAAAAACTAGGTTAAAGAATAGGTTCAGCTTAAGTACTATGTCCCTACGGACTAGGGCAGACACTTTAGCTCATTAAAACTGCTTTAGAAATCCATTTTCTCAATTTCCTTTCAAAACACCTGCTTCTGAGGAAGGACCTCAGTATTCAACACATGTGAACCCTACTTACATTTTCCCAGGAATGCGTACTTAGTACACACATTTTTCAAAAGGTGTCACAGGATGGTGAGGTAGGGTTTCAAAAGCTTTCAGCATTGGAAATACTCATCCCGTGGAAGCTCATGGGAATTCTTCAAAAGGGGTTGTCTCAGCCCCAGCTAAGAGCTTTTGAAAAACTCCCCTTTATCTTCCATCTTTGACTGCCCCAGAGATTAAGTGCTCTAAGTACAGTTTACCACCCTCCTTTAAAATTGCAGGCCTCTAAGTGGGGTCCACTTCTTCCCTCACTAAGAGCAAGAAAAGCATTTCACTCATGGCCTGAGTCATGCCATATTTGAAGAGAGGTTTGAGTAAAGCAGTGCCTAAAAATCCACCCATTACTATACACTATGAGCAGAGACCGAAGTATCAGCAAAGAACTGGCTGTATCATCTCAGCTTAGCAGCGGCTTAGCATCCGAGGCTAGAGAAGAAATCCCACTGTGTTACAATACCAAATCCCCCAAAATAGGCAGGATGAAGTGAGCAAGCTTAAAAATACCTTCCAAGTCCATGGGACCACAGCTAATCAAGGCACAAAAGCAACACCATCCCAGTAAGTTAAATCACTATCTCTCTGCGCCCCAAAGAGCTGAGGGGGCACCAGGTATCAGGACATGTCTGAAAGATAAAGAGGCAGCTCAGAACTCTATAAGGGTTCAGCACACTGGTCATTCCCTCACAGAAAACAGGCTCCCCATGCTAAGTGTCAAAAAAGCTGGTACAGGGCTCCAGGGAGGCAACTGTCAATAGGAAAAGCAATAAAATACTGGAAAAACAGGATGTAGCAGAAATAGCCAAAAAGATGTGCAGGCAATTTGTTGGGTTTTATCCCCTGTGTCTGAAACTGTTTCTGATGTCCATAGCATAGGAGTAAAGTTGAAGAGGTCTGGCCCCAAACAGAAGAGTGTTTTCTCCAGATATCAAGTGGGAAGGATCTAGTGAATGTTTTAAAGAGTTTGTAATTCAGGACATGACAATGTGGCCTTGGAAGAACAGGGACACTGTCACAGGATCTATGATATTCCCTCCCTTGCTGTAGATGCTGAAGGGTGGCAAAAAAGTCACTTGTGAGTAGTCCAGTGTGCAACTCATCCTTTTGTTAAGTGTGGAGCTTCAAACACAAGAAGGGTCAAAAATCCCAGAGAAGAACTAACATAGGTCACACAAACAAATAGCAATAACCACATATAAGGCGTAACTTGAGTACTTAATGTTTAACAGTTTAATTTATAGTTGAGTATGTCTATGACCCTGTTTTTGCCTAGAACGAGGATAAAATGTATCCAAATAATTCCTGGCAAGAGGATTGGAGATACACACAAGTGCTGACAGTACTGAGGATGTCAGGTGGCCAAATTCCTTTCTGGAGCAATTCCACTGATCTACCCCTGAAAGCTGTTGCCCTTTTGTCTATTTATCATGGCAAGGTTTCAAGGGGTCAACACAAAATTCTTCCTAATTACCCAAGGACGGAGCATCCAGAGAACAACCTCCTTTTTTTGAAGGTCATATAGACATGTTTTAACAATGGCCATGATTATAGCTTCTTGGACACCTCCCCAGAGGCTCTGAAAACCATCCCAGAGGAAAGGGGATGATGGAGTCCCCATAGATGAAGTCAACCAAACTACCAATGTGAGCAGGAGACAGCTGGCATCTCAAGAACATGCCTGTTAGGATGGGAGGAGCACTCCTAGCACCTTGCTTGCATTTCAAGCCAAAGACACAGACAGACCAACTTCTCCAAATTTACCCTCAACATTATTAACTTCCCACAAATGAAGGCTGCTGCATTTTCCAAGCCTCTGTGAAGGAAAGGGATTTTAAAAACCACACTCAAACCAAAGCAGCTCACAAGAGACCCTGGCTGAAACAACCCTCTACTCCCACAGCTTTCTCCTGGGTTGGAGTTTCTCCTGCCAAAGCACACGCCAGGGCTACCAGGAGAAGCTGATTTGGGCTTGCAGTTGTCAGGAGACGCTGCAAACAGAGCACAAACACTGGGCTGTGCTGGGGATTGGGGAGGTGCCATCCTTCTCCTCCACAAAATTCCTGGGATTGCTTTGGAGAGAGCAGCAGGCAGGTTTGGGAATCCCAGCCCACATCTGAAGTGGATCCAACTCCCTTCCTAAGTTCCCTACCAGAGAACAAGGAGGACTGTCACCAGCTCTTCTCTCTTCCGCAGGCTGCACATTCAACAAAGGTGAGATGAAGATCCTTGTTTACTTCAGTGAAAAGATCACCATAATTTATTCTAGCTTGAAAAAAAACAACACAAAACCAACATTCTGATTCACATGGCTTCTCTCTTCTTAAGAAGAGAAACATCTAATATTGGACCAAAGAAAACTCAATGAAGAATTTGGTGGTCGTGCTTTTTCCAAACCAAAATAGTTTCACAATGGAGGATTCAATCCCAAATATTTCAAAGCCCTTTGTTGACAATCAAGCAGGAAAATGACTCAACTCAATAGTTCAACTGACTTGTCAACATTTTTCATGAAAACAATGAATTGGAAGTTAAAAAAAAAAGCATTAAAAGTTCTATGCATCATTTGGATTGTGTGATAAACTCAGATTTAGTGGCTTGGCTGGCATGGAGAGATCAAAAATAACCTGTATTCTGCATTTTTTTGCCCTATAGCCCTTATGGTGTGCCTGTAAGAAAATTACAGACACACACAGGAACAAACAGATCTGTAGCAAGATGAAAGAAAGAAGAAAGACATCAACTGCCTTTGTTGCACTCACTCATTGCAATGGAAAACAAAATCATTTCTTCCCTTTCATTTACATGAAATATTTTCCGTACTGGCCTGTTAATAATTTAGCTTGTTATTAAACAACAGCATTGTTCTTGCTGTTTGTCTCCCTATTGTTCTGCCACTTGCAGTAATTTAAACCAACCCAAAGAAATCACAGACAGATGCATTGCGTGGAGGACAGATGTGTTGACCCATACAGAGCTTTAACAGCTACATTTGCAAGGTATGTTCATGTTCTTTGCTTTTACTGCAAATGAGAAGAAGGTTCTCTTTAAAACATTAACTTGAGAGCTGCAAAATACATCATGGGAGTAGAAAGAGAAGGGATAACTTCTATGTTATCTGATTCCTTTTGCTGCTTGGAGGGGTTTTACTTCTCCTCTCTTTTCCTTGGCTTCAGTGCGAGGAGCAGGTTCCACCTCATCAGCACAACCAGAGCACAATTGACGTTTTATGAGTGGAAGCGGTCCAAGGATGGTGGCTTATGCTCTTAACATCCTGACATCTCAACCTCTGCGAGCAGCAGCGGCACCGCTTCCAGTGGCTGCAGAACACCTTAAAAAGCAGCACAAACTGACAATGAAAATAAACGACGGTTGCAGCACTGCTGGAGTCTGGCAGCCCTTAGCAAATACAGCAGCGTCTGGGTGTTAAAATACATAAATCTGTCATCATTACCAGGCTAAGGGGTCGTCATCCTATTCACAAAATAAAAGAACTGTGCATAATCAGTAGGGCAGGGAGTTCAGAACAAAGTACGCCTTTTACAAACTCTCAACTGCTGATAGATGGATGTTTGCAAGGGACTTAATGTCTTTAACAGGGTACGTTTAAGAAGGAGTGTAGGTTTCAGAACTCCTGGGATTAGTGCTTTTTTTCCTCTTCTTTTCCAAATTTATTGCCAAAAGAATATAATGTAAATACTCAGGTCTTCTGACTGTGAAACCCACGTTATTATAAAGAAAGAAGAATGAAAGCGTTTTAGCACAATGATATAATTCATTGAGCACAACACAGAACATATTCTTTCCCTCATCAAACAAAAATAAATTGGATTTTAAAATAGGTTTATAAACTAATTGCCAGCAGTTTTCTTGGGTTCTTTTTTTTTCCCCTTTTCTTCATCTTTTTCTTAGTGTGGATGCCAAAGACAGCATAGGAAAGGTAGAGAACCAGACCCTATAGGAATGTAAAAATACATCTCCCCAACAACCACACATTTTAACAGGCAACATACCTCCATGTATGGATCAAGAAGCAGCACATGAGCGAATGATGGTGTGCATGTGCATTTACACATAAAGAGGGAGTCTCCAAAATCAACATTCAAACTACACCTTATAAACTAGCCCAACTTGGTGCTGTTCTCTCTATAATAAATTTTATAGAATCATAGAATGGTTTGGGTTGGAAGGGACCTTAAAGATCATCTAGTTCCAACTCCCCTGTCATGGGCTGGGACACCTCCCACTAGACCAGGTTGCTCAGAGCCCCATCCAACCTGGCCTTGAACACATCCTGTGATGGAGCACCCACAACTTCCCTGCACAATCTATTCCATTTTGCCACACTCATAGTGATGAACTTCTTCCTAATTTCTAATCTATATCTCCCTTCTCTCAGTTTGAACCCATTACCCCTCGTCCTATCACTACAAACTCTTGAAAAAAGTCCCTCCTCAGCTTTTTTGTAGGCCCCCTTCACATACTTGAAGGCTGCAATAAAATCTCCCTGGAGCCTTCTCTTATTATACATTGTGCCTTAATTTATAAGTGGGTCTTTTGGGCATTTCTAAGTTAACTTGGAATCCCTAAACCCCCTAACAAAGGGACTAAAATTTGGCCAAAAAACACTATCAGTGGTAGTTACTGGGCAAACTGATGGCAGTAGAGCTGTATAATGGCACTAGTGAACAGGGCACAGCGCTCTCTGGCAGAGTTCTCCTGGAGACACTGTGCCCATGAAGCTCAACCCAGCTTCAACGGTCCACTGAGTTCAATGAAGCCATGCTAAGTCCTTCCCTCCCAGCCTTTGGCAAGAAGAGGGGCGGGCAGAGGGGGCAAGGAAACACTGTCAGAAAAAAGGGAGGATAGTAGTACTCATAGCAAAGTTAACAGAAAGATCCTGCTATTTGGGATGGTCATCTTGGAAGGTTGGCAAGATGGGAGATATCTCAAAACTGCTGATGACCAGGTCTGCAATTAGCATGATGGTTTCTCATTATTTGGGGTGCAATTAATTAAAAGACTCTTTACCACTATTCTGCAGTCTCAGCAGACCTTGACTGGTAACGTAGACCACCTTCTGCATTCCTGCTTTTCACACACACACATTACCTGCCTGGCCCAGGGACTGCCTTGGCTTCACTCACAAATGCAGCTATTTCTAAGCCTTATAGATCTGTAGAGGTGGACAAATCAGTGTCTGCGCGCATCAGCACTGCTCTGTCGTGAACCTCTGCCCATTAGATGCATGGAGGGTTGTAACAAAGCCAACTCTGATTAATGAAGTCAGAGGCAAAAGATGTTTCTATCCTCAGACATACTGACGAGAAAAACCTGATGTGTACACCGCAAACTTGCTGGGATCACAGGCTAATTCTATTAATATCATTTAACAGAAGGAAGCCATAAATTGCTCAGATCAAACACACATCAGCCTGCCTGGCACTGTGTGTTGCTTTCATTCCCCAAAAATACTCATGCAGTAAACAGAGCTGCAGTTTGCTGTTTGCATGGGTGTAGCAGCAGCCACAGACTCCAAAGTATCTGCAAAGGATTGTGGGCTAAATGCATCCATATGTCCTGCGTGCCTCGAATTTACACTGGCTGCAGCTCTGGTCTGCCACAGTCTACCACAGGATGGAGTATGGGGGGAAATTATATATCCATACATATATGTATGAATTTCATGCTTACATCCATGGAAAAAAAAATCTTTTCATTTCCTTTAAATTGTGAACAGGTGTTGTCACCTTCTTAACTTGGCTTCTATGTTACAGCTTCATGAAGGGAAAAAAAAAAATCTACCCGAAACAGTGAGGCTTTTGTTAGCCAGAACATGATGCATTGATAAGCATCCTGTAAAGTTTGTTATAAAATCAAATGAAACTAATAAAACTTAACAAAGATCTTGTAAAAACCGTGGACATTACACAGCATTAGCACTGAGTTACATTCTGGATCTGGACTTGGAAGAAACAAGACTGTTGCCTAGTTGTGATATTTTCCAGCGTTCTACACCCATTCACTGAGACCCATCAGCTAAATCACTTGGAGATACGTTTTTGATCTGTCATCTTTAGGGTAGTTACAGCTAATACTGGCACTCACATCACCACCTTTTTAGGGAGAAAGCTTTTCAAGAACAAATTATTATGGGCCATTGTGACATCAATCTAGTGTCGCACTCATCAAAATGTCTAAAACTAGTGAAATCATTTTTCTGCAGCAATCCAGGAATAGTCACTTTTTCATTTTGTAATATTTCTCTCTCCACTTTTCCTCTCCCAGGACAGTGGATATTTTCCAGGACCCAACATGCTGCATATGGGGACAAGGAGTTTGCTCCACTCCAAGCAGGATTCCCCAGATGAGAAGGAAATGAAGCTCCACCGAAATTCAGGGGATAGGAATACCTGATTGCTTTTAGATTTCTATTAACATGTTTGTGCTGTCCCTGAGCAACACCAAGATTGGTCAGGGTGTGTGACTTTATGCCTACGCTAATAAACACTCAGGAGGAAGAGCCCTTGCTTGGGTGAAGGCATCGTTAGTCAACAATGAGTCACTTCCAGTGGAAAAGGAGCTTCATTTCCAAGTGAAGAGTTTTTAGCTATGAGTTTGCACCAAAACACAAAAATACTCGCATTTTATGTACTGAGCATTTCATTGACTTCTCTAGTCAGTGGGATCAGTTCAGGAAGATT
Organism: Brachypteracias leptosomus; assembly: GCA_013401335.1. Taxonomy (NCBI): domain Eukaryota; kingdom Metazoa; phylum Chordata; class Aves; order Coraciiformes; family Brachypteraciidae; genus Brachypteracias; species Brachypteracias leptosomus. The sequence continues at coordinate 321,141 of VYZX01009707.1, read as the reverse complement.
GACAGGCTGACATGCAGGACCTCCTCACTTGGCAACACCACTAAGACTGGTCTTGTTATGAACCAAAGCCCCACCTGCAACTCCACAGAGGGGTTACTGTGACCCAGTGACACCACACCACACGCTGACAAGAAGTCCTTATGCAATGATTGCAACTGCTAGGCCTAGAGTAGTAAACTAAGGCTCCCCTTTTCTGCTCAGCTCCCAAAGGCCAAAAACAATCTGGGCTTTAATTAGCAACATAACCATTACTAAGCATCAGTGACTATGGCCAGATCCTCATCTGGTGTTAATCACGCTGCGTATGCACAGGAGGCCACCAACGTAGATTCAGCTGCCGGATTGGGGCCTTAACAAATTAAACATAAGAACTTTGTTACTGTTTATTGTCACTAGGAATTCTTCATTTCCATATAACAACTGACTAATCATCATTAGTCATGATTATATACCCTGTGATTGTGTTAACAGTCCCATGCTGGATGGGCTGCCTTTCACACTTTGTGTTGAAGCACAAGTGCTAAAGACTGATTGCTAACTCCATCCCATGACCAGTACCAGCTACCACCATGTTCTCAAATGCAAATACTGCACCTTTTTACCCCTTTTTTTCAGTGTTGACTCATTTCAGTTTTTGCTTAGTATTAGCAGTCCCTTGGTGCACACACTACTGACTCAGTGTTGATTCACATCTTCTTGCTGAGCACATCTCTCTCTGGTCCCCAGAGTTTATTAAGAGGCCAAAACCCAAACATAAATGAATTTGTCATGCTTTTCCAAGATGGCTGGTGGCACCTGACTCTGGGCTACAAATGTTTTCTCAGCTTTTCAACTACAAATGAGTTCTGAGACATGCATTGATGACTTCATTGGAGAACTGTAATGCAAAACATATTTTACTGTACTTGATTTTTTTTTCACACAGTGTTTCTACTACTATGAGCAGAAAAAAGCACATTACAATAAATATCCATTCAAATATTGCCATGATTTTTTTCCAGATACTTATGCTGACTGTTTAAAAAAAAAAAGGTTATTTTAATGCAAATTTTTCACACATGCCTGTTATCAAAGAGAACTGTCTTTGGACAAGCTGTAAAAAGAAGCATAAAATAGCAGCTGGCTCAGCAGGAAAAAGCTACTTTAAAGAGAAATCATCTGGTGTCAGGGAAGATTCTTAAAGCAATCAATTGCAGCAGACAGACAGCAGACAATTAATAGTAAATTTGATTTGCTTGAAAATGAGACGTGGCTCAATTTCTAAACAGCCCATCAGAGGTTTAGGACAACAAGCTACACTCTTCCTCCTGCTCTCTACACCAAGATTTTACTACTCCACAGCCCAAACGGGGCCAAGTGGTTTGGTCACTCAGAGGGCCTGGCTCTAGAGAGGCATATGAACTGGATGAATGATGGATTCTTCACCAAAATCTTCCTTCAAATAAACCCAAAGTAGATAAAACAAACAATTCCAGCAGTCAGAGATACAAGGCAAGAAAGAAAAACACTGGAGCAGCCCTTTTTTTTGTGCTGAGATGTACCCAAGCAAGATGTGTCTTTGGGAGTTTACAAACTCCAAGTGAAGCAAAACATCTACAGTGCAGAGACAACCCCAAACTCTACTGTTGTTGATGCTTCCTTTTGCGTTGCTACAGAAGGTAATAAGAAACACACATGCAGATGCAAAAATAGAAACAGTTTGATCTTTCATCACTTGATTGAGCAACTGATGCAAGATGAAGTGTTTACTGGCAGCACCTGTAGCAATAGCCCCACGTGTTGCAATGCTGGCACACCTTGCAGGATTTGGCCCGTAACACTTCTGCAACTGAAAAGTCCTCTCTGTTGCACATTAGTGAAAGAGGTCATTATGCTACAGCATAAGTATTTACTAATAGTCCTTCCTACAGTTGTTCACAAACAATTTTCCCTTCAGAGAACAACCAGACTTCTGGAATAAGTGAAACTGTTTATTATCGCAGAAAGAGATGGTAATGGAGGTTGTTCAGTACTTCCTTGCTAGAAGGATTTGGGTTTGGTTATTTATGTGTCAGGCACATCTTACCCATTTGGGTGAAGATTCCCCAGGGAGGGCCTGATGGCTGGAGCACACAATAGCTCCATATGTGCAACCTCACAGTTTCTCCAAGCTGGCCACAGCTTGATACAGGCTTCAGTTACAGCATCACATGGGTTTTTTCTGCAGAACATACCTCCATTCAGCGCACAAGGTGGACAGTTTTCAAATAATGAACAACTATTCAACATTTTGTTTCTTCCTCTTTGGCCTTAGGCTTCCTTTTAGAGAACACTAGCAAGGAAGTTTTATTCTGCAGTAAAGAAACGGCAGGTTTTAACCAAGCATTTAAAAACAAAATAAAGTTAGTTTTCACACCTGTGGATTATAAATCAGCTCTTCTGGATTGATTCAGCTGGGAAAAACCTTTAAAGATGAGATTTTTCATGGACATCATTATACAAGTAACTTTTGGGGAAGGTCCAGCACATTTGTTTTGATGAGCTACAGATAATTCTCCACAATAAGGAACCATCGTGCTTAATAACTGTAATGCTGATTTAATACTGATTAAAGAGAAGTTCCTCTTCCAGCATTTGTAAATCTGTCTGCAGTGTAATTGGCATCCCAAATCTTGTGGTAAGCCACAAAAACTATTAAGGCTGGCTAGGAGAGGAAATTGTACTTTTGACTTATATTGGTTATCTGCTTTTACTGGCTTACATTTCATGCAGGGGTGTATTAGAGCAGGAGTCCTTGGATCTTTGGGATCCAGGCCCTGCAGTCTGAGAAGATGGGGAAATAAGCGGGGCAGAAACCAATTGCTACCATCTGGGTTGGCAAAATCTTTGTCTGCAAAGGAAGATCAAAAACCTAGAGTAAGAGAAGACTCCTTTCCAACCCAGCAGCAGGAAGATGCTAAATTAGGAAGAAAAGACTTTAGCAGAGGAATAGTCTTTTAGAGTGAGATTTAAGAGGTTTAGACTCAACTCTGAGCCACAGTTCATATTTTATGTGGTCTTGGGCTCACCACCTGGTCTCTCTTTGCCTTAGTTACCATCTGTAAAATCACAGTAATCCATCTCATCTGTGCTTGCAGACTGAGAAGTTCTCTAGCCAGGCAACGTGTAGGTATGTCTACCAGACATGTAGAGGCAGACCTAAGCTCACTCTACTTGTGCACTGAGCTGGCTGGTTGCAAGCAAGATCTGTCATGAAAGCCACAAAGCAGCATTAGAACAGGCTTATACCAGAATTATTACATCTCACTGAGATCAGCCTGCCACGTAGACAAAGGAGCTCACCTCTGCCATATCTGTTGGCACCTACTGATGTTGGTGGATCCACTGCCCTTTTCATTTCTTTGTACAGTGTCACAGATTTTTGTTGGTTCTCTATACTATAGTGGAATACAGAGACTAATAAGAGTTACAACTAATAAGAGTTATATAGCACTGAATGCAGGCAGAGAGGTTCAAGGCTTCTGACTTCTAGTCTCAGCTCTCTGTAGGATCTTGGGTAAACCTTCACCTTATCCTGCTGCAGTGTACACATATATAACACAGGGGTGACAGCTCCGCAGTTGCCAGTGATGTGGCAGAGCTCAGTTAAGAGCATACAGCACCACTCCAAAACCTTTCAATAAGCTACTGTATCAATTCCAGATATTACCGCTTAAATTCCCAGAATGTTTTCATGTCAAAATGAATTTTATTTTTTCAAGTACCAACATTTAATGAATCACTTAATGCTATTCCAGATTTAATATCTTAACCACCTTGCCCACCTGCGTGGTTTTACATGTTTAGTGTCAGCAGTAAAGCTGGAATAAGAGGGCTTTTTCTCCTTTGAAGGAGTGGGAGAATGCAGAGGCCATATGGTTCAAAAAGCTACTCTACCTAATGAAGTTTGTGCTTTCCGGAGCACAAACAAAACAGCTCCATCAATTTGATCTTCAACCTCAAAACTGACATGCAGTTGGTTTTAAAACACTGCCTCCTTCTCAAAAATCAACAAAGGACTGATTTGCTCTCAACCAAAAGCATTTTCACCAAGATGAACATGAGCATCTGGTCAATGCATTAAATGTTTGGGTCCTTTGAAAGAACAAGGCAGTGATATCTTGTGTTTACTTGCAGATCTCAGCAAGAGAGACACTAGGGGAACATTTGTTTGCAGGGGAAATTGTTCTAGTGAAAAGCAATTGGTTTGAAACATTACATGAACACATCTGTACCACTGGAGACGGGACATAAGTAATCCATCAAAAATGGTCTGAACAACAACAATGCACAAGGGTACACTGTGAGACAAGGAAGGTGCAAAGAATCTAAGCAGTACTGGTTTTAGCCAGCAAAGCAACAAGGATGCATGCCCATATGTCTGCCACACATTTAGTTTAAAGTTACCCTTTTCTTGGCACTTGGTGATCAATATTTGTTTGTATAGGGTTCAATCTCACACCCACAGAGGCCAGAGGGAGCTTGCCATTTCCTTCCATAGCTGCCCGATGAGGCTCTAAATAACTAGTGTTTGTGCCCAGGGCTTTTCAGTGCCAAATATAATGAACCCTATTGTACTTAACACAATTAAATTTGATAATTCAATTTCCCCAAGCAACTGAATTGAAGTTTTTGCCTCAATCTTTCCGGAATTCTAGTCCAACTTTTACCCTGTGCCTCCTGGCTTTTCCCTTTCATTTGTTTCTGTTGTGCTCCCAAGAAGACTCGGAGCCTTCTTTGACTCACAGATGCCTCATTGCCTTTTTGCCTTGGAATAACAGGAGCTGGTTTGGGCCCTGAGCTTTATAGAAGATACTGGGTGACACAAAAGATGAAAGACTTTGGCAACCTCCATATACTACAAAAGCATAAACAGGGCTGAAGCAGCCTCCTATAGTATTCCTTTCTCCACAACAAATAGTCTGGAAAGTGCATCCAAAGGAACTCTGTATAGACATGACTCTATATCAGTACACGAAAGAAAGGTGGATGAACATGGATAGGAAAGAGGTCAACGAGGAAAACCAAATCCACGAAGTATGTAAACAATAAGATGGCTTTATCCCACTGATGCTACAGAAGTTCTACAGCAAGAGGATTTCCCTCACCTAAGCATTTCTATCCTGATAAGACATTGCATTCTAGTCTCACTCCCACACTGGTTCTGCAGCAAAGTGCATTCTCCAAGAATCACCCTGTTATCGGGTGATAATCCTCCATCAGGCAGCACCAAGTGTTTGCTACATGCTCTGAGTCCACAGCAGCCCACCTACTGTAAAGTGAAAGAAGAAGCAATAGAACAAAACCAGACCTATTGCCAACAAGTTGGCAGCTGAAAACTGCCCTAAACTCTGTCCTCACTTCCACTGTCTGGGAGAAACAGAACTTTGTAGATACTTGGGGTGCTGATCAGGCAATAGGGTGAGCAAGACACGTGATCTCACCCCCTGCTTTTAACTCTCCCATTTACTCTGTCAGCATTCTCCAGCATGGCAATTTTCATCCAGCTCTTTCCCTCCTCATAGAAAAGGACCAATGAACATATTTCTGTGGCAGCCACAACAGAAGAACCTCTGATTACCCAGAGAAGTGTCTTTGGGGGCCTTCAGGACTGCTCAGCTCAGCTGGTGACCCAAAAATCCCATTGCTAGGACAAGTAAGCCCTTTGAAGCCAGTCTAAAGCACAGCCAGTGAACCGATGGTCACCAAATGGCATCTGAAGCTTTTTTAATCCTGCCTTGACCAAGGGGATTTATCAGGAACATCCCTGGGTCATATGCCAGCTCTGAGCTTCGTTTCAACCTAAATATTATTTCTGAAGACACCAAGCTTTGCAAAAGCTCAGCACGTGGCTCTTCAGCTGTGCGTTTTCATACGGGTGCCTTAACATTTGTTTTGAGAACTATCCTGTTCCAACAGCAAACATAAAGATCAGTGTGACCTCTCCTTATCACACAGCCTTTCCTGTGTGGAATTCATTGTGATCTGGACCCTAGTGACTATTGCATCACTTCTGTTTATTTGTAACCTTTGGCACCACGTAATCTTATCTGCCTGCAGCCAGCTGCAGCAGAAGATGTGCAGTAACATGGCCGGCTCTGGCAATCCTCAACCACTGGAAAGGGCCAGTTAAGAGTGGAGGTCAGTAAATGATTAGCAAAGCAAATCTGCAATCACTGACAGCTACACAGGAATCAGCTCGCCCTCTCCCCTCAGAGATCTACTCACCAATGACAATGAGGGTGTAGTTCACGTTGGTGCTACCGAAGCCATTGGTGGCTTTGCAAATGTAGGTTCCTGCATCTTCACTTTCCACCTCCTTGATTTTCAGCCCTTGCTGAAGGATTCGGAACCTTGTCCAGCCACTGTGGATAGTGCGTCCATCCTTCATCCACATGGTGAGAGGCGGGGGGTCACCCTCCACTGGGCACAGGAGCTTGATGGTCCTCCCTAGCCTCACGGACTGACGGTGAATCACTTTATCAGCAATCCTTGGGGGGCCTATGAAAGAACAGAGAGAGGAAGAGTTGTTATTACTTTTGCCAGCACTGATTTAAAGATAAGTCATCAATGGGCATTACATTGACTGCCATACAGGGATACAGTGAAAGGCGCTTACCAAAAATCAACAACCAAGGCTAAAAATGCAGGCAATTACAGAGGGATATAACAACAAAGATACTTGTTTCTGCAAGACCTGAAGCTGTAGCTTTGCCATCAGCACCAGCTCATGCTAACCCACCAGAAAAGCCTGGTTCTAAGTCTCTTTTCCAAAGCACCTCCATTTTCCTACAGCAAGGAGGAGTCCAACACACAAACTGTTCAGCTGTGTTTGGTAAAGCAACTGTAGTTGTTTTAAACTTAACACCTATCCTGAAGGCAAAATTAGTAACAGCACTGGTACTTAAAACAAAACACTGCCCTCCCCCAAATGTTATAATCCTTTCATGTTGTATGTACAGTAATTCCCTTTAATAGTCACCAGATGGGCTTTATCTGAGACACGTAAGCCTGCAGTTGTTGGACATAAAGCATTCATTGGGTAGCGCTTCACCAAAAGATAGAGCAGAGCCTGACATGTTAACATTGCTTACAGTCCAAAAGGGGTTATTTTTATAAATTGCCTTAGCAACCCTGTTGCTTTAACCTGACAAATATTTGTTCTTTGCAAAAGGTGATAATTTCATGCAAAACAGAGTGTCCCTGTTTGCCATATGATAACAGGAGGCACTCAGACAGGTCAACACTCAGAAAAAAGAAGCGATTACGACTCCAACAGTGGGAATGGTCCCATAGCTGAATTCAAACTGGAATTTCTTCCCAAGGCTCTGAAAAGCCAAAGCAGAGAGGCTTTTTCCTGCATCCGCCTTTTCTGCCTTTTCATTAATTGCACAAGTTCCCCACACAAACTGCAATAGCAATGCTCTTCCCAGAATAATCTATTAAAGGGTGTGATAATAAGTGCCCTGATCTTGCATAAGGACAAGATGTTTTGCTAAGGATTGCTGATGCTGAGTTGCACCCAAAACCCACAAGATGTTTGTGGGATTTGGAACTGTTCCCTCATATTTTATTCCTGTTGCTGGTGTTTTGCAGGATTGGACCCACATGGGATAAGCTACAGAGTTCATATTTGCACTTCCTCATGACTAATTCCTATTATCCCAACATCTGCCTGAATTTTCCCCAGCATGACTAAGGCAGTACACACAGTCCTGCTCATGAATGACTACAGAGCTGCTGTTGCAGTTACTCATGCTGAATCACACCCATGAATTTTGCAGCTTTGCTGGTGAACAGAAGTGCTGCTCAAGCTGAGAAAAGTCATGAACTAGCTTGAAACTCATTAATTAAATTAAGAGCCTGGTTAAACCTGGTCTTAGACTCAGATTCTGATGAACTGCCAAAGACCCAAAGTGGAGATCTTGACAGCACTTATTCTAAAGAAGTCAGTCCCTGATAACACCTATCCCTGAACACCTTCTGCAGACATCTGTGGGACAGGCTCTCAGAGTTGATGGTGTCCTCTCATACTCTGAGAGAACTGGCAAAATACCACAAGAAATTCTTCTTATCCAGGTTTTTCTAAGCACTTCAAATAATACTGTTAATATTCTTCACCTTGGGAGACTTCTAACCAGCTCTGTGAATGGAGAGATAATCCCAAGATCTTCTGGATGCTGTCATGTTGCTCAATCTTTTAAAAAGGAAATCCACCCATCAGGAGAGGTTGTGTGTGTTTGCTTTGATAAAGTGGAATTCAACAACACCAAATGAGGATCCAGCCCCAAATTCTGCTGTATTTACTACAGCATCTCACTCTGTAAAGGACCAAAATGTCCAGACAAGCCCACAGCCTTGTTGAAATTCTGGGTTGGCCCTTGGAGAGGTCCTTTCTGACCTAGAGCCCTACAAACCCGGTCAAACTTTAAGACTAGCTTCACTGCAATCTACTTGTGAGCCACAATACTACTTCATGTATATTCCAACAGCAAAAACAGATCTATAATTAGTGCTTGGGAAAAATGTTTGGTGCAGGGCAAGCAGGGACAGTGGAGAGAGATCACCCTCCTCCCAACTTGGAAACCTGCTGTAGCTCCTTCAAAATCCCTTTCCTTCCGACATTCAGGTTGACTCCTGATGAATTTTGAGACCTGGAGGAATCAGATAGTTTCCCAATCACGTCATGTGCCTCGCTCGGGCAGGCTGCACAAGCGGCTCTCCTGATGGCACCAGAGTTGCCTCTGGATCTGTCACATGTGTGGGTCAGCAGTAAGCTTGGTCCTCCTAAATGCCATTTTCCTTTGATTGACCTTTCATTCTGAGGAATTGTTGGATCACTCTCTGTCACAGGATCTATTCACAGACCTTTATGACATTTAGAAAAGGGTGTATTTCTTAGAGCCTTTCTGCCTGAAAATAAAAACACCCCACAGTCCTCCATTAGTCCCTCCAGCAACTTTCTCAGGATAAAGAATAAAAATTTCCCTCAACTCTTTTTCCTGCTGTCAAGTTTGCCAGATACAGCTGCATGCAATTCTCAATAAGGTAGAGCCCCGGGACAAAGATGCTAAAGACTTGCTTCTGTTCATTTGGTGCTGTAAATATTCCCATTTTATTACCTATCTTCTTTGCATTAATAACTTTTTGTGCAAGAAGTACTCTCTCTCTGGAATCAGCGCCTTCACATACGCCAGTCTTCAGAGGCCCTGGCAAGCCAACAGTAGCTGAACCTTCTGTAGATGGCTACAGCAGGAATAAAAGGTTGATGTCATCATAGATCTGTCTCTCTTTCTAATGTACAGGCATCCACCAGGTCTTATTTCACTAGATATCTGTACAGACCTACCCTGGGACTGTAACAGTGACATATAAATGCTTTTCAACTCAAGATACACCTTGGCACATTTCACCTCTCTGCGCTGTCAGCATTTGGAGGGGAGGCAGTGGAGAAGGAGAAGTGTGTTTTGCAAAAAGGCCCTTCTTCAACATCTCCTGGGCAGCAGGTGCTGCTGACACTGAGCTGCCTTGCATGATATACCATGGAAATCCCACACTATCCAGTCAAAAACACATTCCCCCTCTGAATCCATATATCAAACCGCCCAGAATCACTCAGGTTCTCCTGGAGTTTAATTTCCAGGGCTTCTCTGTGGCAGCTCCAATTTTCTGCTATATCAGCAGAGCAAAAGGATGTAGTAAAAAGAGGCTGAGCAGCCCAATTTCTTATGTGCACCACTGGTACTGAAGGGAGCTCTCCACCCTGCAGAACCAGCCCACACTATGCCAAGGGGGGTGGCCATGAAAGCAAAGTGCCCAACAGGTGCCAGACCTGCTCGGGCACTGATTTGGGGGTGTCCCTTGGTGGCTGCCTGCGATAGGACAGTGTGGCAGCACAGGAGCAGAGCCCAGGGCACAGCCCACGGCCCTGCAGGCTGGATGAACTTCTACAGCTGCTTAGAGAGGCAAAATCCCAGGAAAGTATCTGCTGCTTCACCTACAGCTGCCAGTGAGGTAAAACCAGGCTGAACCCTGGCTGCTGCCAACTTCCCACCCCTTGCTGCTGCCGGCTTCTGTCCTGTGCTCTAACACAGCATTCAACAGCAGAAGGTCCCCAAGCAGACAGCATCATGATCTCAGCTGTCCTAGACCCCAGCTTTGTGTTGTATGTGAGCAGAAATAACCTAAAGTATTTTGGGAGCAACACCCTACGGCTGCTTGACATAGTGCTGGTCTTGCCTCCTTTGTGGGTTATACATTAGGACAACACCACGAGAGCTGGACAGCAATGCCGTAAGGGATTGTTTTGAAACCTGAAATCACTGTGTTAAAACAGATTGTTAAAACTGTGAATACATATCTACCAACGCTATTTTTTTTAATGCCAATATATACCATCTTTCTGCCTCTGAGGGGAAACCTGTGATTTGCCATGTGCCTGCATCCATGGGCCAAAGCTCCAGATTGGATCCCTTCAAGACAGAGCAGAAGAGAGCAGCGCTCTCTGGCCCTGGGTGTAAATCCTGGGGGAGGTGTCCCTGCACCACACTCCCCCTCATTTCTTAGCTGTTAGGCAGTGATTCCTGAAAAAATCAGCCTTTGGAAGTGCTGTGAATCTGCAGCCTCTAATGCTCCAGGAGACTGAGATTACTGCCTGCAGCATTTTGTCATGGGATAGGGAGAAAGAGCCAAAAGCAAGGCCCCAGGTAGATACTCCATCAAAACTGCTGACACATTTTTTACACATTTTATAGTCAGGAAGGGAGGGGGAATGGTGGGGAGAGAAAACAACCACTGCTTCCACTCTTACAGCTTTCCATTAGGCGAAGGCAGCTCTCTATGGTCACAGAGTGCTGCTCTTAAGCCACACCATATTGGAGAAGGTGCAGCTGATTTCACAGCCTGTGTGAACAGAAGGAGCTATTGCAATAATAAGTTAAGCCCTACCTCGACACAAACCCAGCAGGGGCAGGTTTTCTTCAGTCCTATTTGTCCTCAACCCAATAGGTTGAGAGATTAATTTCTTAATATTTTGGGTGAGGGGTAAGGGTGCGGTTTGACATCCGTGGATGTGACTTGGGAAGAAGTGAGGAGAATGCAGCTGCCTCCCCCCACTCCTGGCTGTTATTCTTTCTCCAAATACAAACTAAATATAACTTTGCCCCATAACATTCAAATCATTTTAGTTACTAGAAGGGATCATGCCTGGAGTTCCAAGGGCCGGGGTGCAATAAGGCTTGAAATATAATTCAAATAACCCAGACTCTACATTTTCCATCAAGTTTATAGTTTCCCTATCTGCAAATACATATAAGTACTCCTAGAAAGAAACCAACAATCCCAGCCAGAAGCCAGGTTTTCTGGGACAGTCAAACATTAGGAAGTGCCATGATCCCCTCATTTCTTATAAATATTTCTACCCATATACATGCAGACAAGTGTGCAGATTTATTTGCCTCATTTACAAATACAAGCAACTGGAATCTCCATTCTGTTCCATTATATAAAAGACAGATCCTACACCTGTCTTACTGAACAGCTGGGCAATTTTCAATTTATATCCACTATCCTATACCACAGAAAAGCCTCACTTGCTGCTCTGCTGCTGACACTGCTTTACCAGCATTCCTGCTCTCCCCGCCTCCAGTGCCTTGGAAGGGCTGGTGGTTGGCACTTCTGGGCAAAAGAAATTATGAAAAACCAAAGAAAGCCTCTTTGCTTTAGCAAATAGCTATTTCCAGGAAGCAGCAAAAACAATTTCTAGAAGAGTATTTAAGACACAACAGTGGAATAGCCTGGAGCTTCCTGCCCATATTTCTCACAGTCAAAAACACACACACATGTAATTATATTTTCCTGGACTGCATTGCAAAGTTCATGCACTCGTTCAACTCATACATGCAGTAAACATGATTTACAGCTCTGTGTGAAAAACCTCTAGATATATGGTGTTTTGATAGTGACTCGAACCTAGCGCTATAATTTAGTAACACCTAGCAGTGAAAGCTAAATGATTTCCCACTCCACATTCCTAACTTTCCATGAACCCCTTTTACTGCTAACCTGGGGAGGAGATACCGCTTCTGCAATTGTTTGGACTTAGCCTTGTTATTCCTTCAACCAAACTGCACACTAACGTCGAGCTTCACATATGGTGAACACACCAGCACTGACCCATGTCCTATGAGACCATTTGCCATGATACAGTTCAAAGTGAACTTTATTAACACATTAAACATAATTACAAAGAGGAAATTCCAAGGAAGGTCAACCAGCCCGGACAGTTTCTTGGAATGGAAAGTAATTTATAATATCCACATACTGTATTGTAAAGTTTATAAAGAAGTTAAATAAGTTTTAAGAGCCCCATGGGTTATGTATATTTTACTATTTAATACCAAACACATTCACTTTCCATGAAGATAAGATTTCTTTTGAAGGGCTGTGTTAGCAAATTAGCAAAGTCATTTACCATGAAGCACTCAAACAACTCATCAATGCATGCAACATCAGGAACCAGGGTACCAGAGAAGATGGATGTCCTGCAAAGAAAATACAGCCAAGCACAGAAATCTTTCATTATGACAGTGAGATGAAGGAGTTGGACAACAGCTGCTAACCAAACCCTCAGTGTGAACAACAATCTCTTACACCAACACTTGAGGCAACATTTGGCCTTCACCATACTCATCACTGTAAAACCTGATCCTCCAAAATCCTCATGCAAGGCTGCTTCACACCAAAATTGATTTCTTTCACCTCTCCCATGCTTCAGAATGATCATGGATGGCTGGAAAGGACCATCTAAAAGCCATGTTTTAAACCTGCATCCAGAGTTGGCTAATTGGGGGCATCCATTGCTAGAAAGGTGGGCAGGCAATTCCTGCTTACAGTAGGAGTTTAACCCTTTCCACCATAGTTTAATCCTCTGCAAGACCAACATGAGGATTATACGCTTACACTCTCTGCATATCATTATCACCATTATTTGTATTGGCATTCCAGCTGTAATGATGCATCAACGCATAGAGGCCTTGCTATGGTGGGGGCTGGACAAACACCTACCAAGAAGCAAATCCCACAGGGAGGGGCTTACAAAGCAACAATGCCAAAAGTTTCAATGAACATGAGTAGGTGTTCCTGAAAGAGAGGAACTCTTGGCTCTCTGCATAGTGAGAAGCCATTATACAACAAGCAAAATTGATAAAAATGCTTTTTGAGGAAGATAAAAGGATGAATGTTTTGCCCATGTATACCTGTTGGAATAAGCAGTTCAAAGGACTGGTGAATCCAACATCTTTTCATATTTTCAAAACAAAAGAGTTTGTGCCTCCAAAAGGTATGCATTGGCCAAGTAAAGCAGGGGTCAGTGTAGGGGTAACTGGGCCAAGCGCTTTGGTATGTGACATGAGGAGATCAGATTAGATGAGCTAATGGGTCCTTCTTGGCTTGAAAACATAGGCGCCCACAGACAAAAACAATGCTTATCAAAAACAATCAAAAGATTAAAGAAAAAAACAACAGCATCTCTGTAGAACAGAGACAAAAACACCACAAGTATTTGCTGGCCAGCCCTGACGACTGATCAGGCTCAGCTTTGGGAATCGCAGACTGCAGGAGCAAGTTGTAGGCTTGGGCTGCACAGCTGAGCCCAACAACCTGATGAAGAAAACAGCTTCATGGATTCATTTTTCAGCAAGGGAAGCGACATATTTTCTCTTTCTTTCCTACCTCTGTGGTAGGAGCTGCTTTCCTGATGAAATTGATATTTATTGATAGCATAAGAAGCGCTTGCCATATTTTTACATGAGTAATAACTAGCCCCTTGGGTGAGGGCTGCCAGTAAATTTTCTACTCTAGATGTTCCAAAAATAAGAAAAATAGAATATTTGGGAACATGTTCCATTTAATTAAGTGCCCTGCATACACATTTCACTGAGATTTAATAAAATGGTTATTGTATGTTAAACAATTGGCACTTGATTATTGCATAGATTTACTGCAGTCCAACAACAGTGGATGAGATACGTATCTCTTACATGGTTTTTAAATCCTTTCCGCATATGTTTTCAATAATCAGTTGGTATTTATTTAACATGAAATTACCATCTTATTAAATTAAATGTGCACGGGTGACATTCAATTTCAAGTGTTGCTGAATATTTTTTCAGCAGCAAAAAATAGTAACTTTATCCCTTAGGTTTTGAGGTAGCAAACGCAGAGGAGAGTTAGGATTACTTCAAAATACATTTGAAGAAACAGACTTTGTGTGCTAGAAGGTTTCTCTTCTAGTGTGGAAGAAATAATATTATTTATTGTTTCTTAAGTGCTGCCAGCGGGCTTAGTGTGGGCCAGAGAGAGGACTAATATTTCTGCTCTAAGGCTAAAATTATACTGATGGCACAGTTCAGGTATGAAGTTCAATGGATAACCAGAAGACTTTTTTCAGAGAAGAGACAAGCACAACACAGGTGCGTTGGCACATGTGCCCATACAATCTACATTTTCCATTCCCATTCAAGAAGGCAAGCACATCTGAGTAATGGCATTTCTAATATGCTTTTGCAAAAGAAATGACATTAAAACGTGTTTTCAAGGTTCTGAAATTAAAAGCCTTTTTTTTTAGCCTCCAGTTTCCAGGAAGGACTAACTGCCTTATTCTGGAAGAAAGACAGAAATCCTCTGGCTTGAGGGAGGCAGGAGGATCCAGGACCCAACCGAAAATCCTGCCTCATAGTCCCAACCTGCTCTCACCAAACCTAACCCAAACCCCCAGCAACTCCACCACAAGTCACACTGGGACCATTCCTGCCAACAGAAGGCATTTGTTTTCTTCCCATAATCTCTGGGAAACAATCCAGTCAAGCAGCCCTGAATTAGCTTCTGGGGTTAATCTACTCCAATCTTAACATAAATGCTTTTGTACTCTGCCCTTCCAACTGCTTCCCAACCATGCAAATCCTGCTTCATGAGCCCAGTGGATTTCCCAGCCAAATCACCCACCATCTCCAAGACTTTCAGCAAAACAAACCAGACACCCTGCAAATCTCAGTTTAATTCATTTATTTTGTAACAAAACTCCCCTTCAAGCCATCAGTTGCAATCATGTTCCAAAACCCAAGGCTTCACACTTCTGATCCAATCTGCTCCACAATTTTGTCCCCTTCTTTGTCCCTCATGCCTACAGCAGTATTCTCTCACCTCATCATTTATTTTGAACAGCTCCTAGAAAATAGGATGCCCACATTCACATTTGGTGATATGGATTCCCCTTGAACTTTGGTAGTCAATATTTAACCCAGTCTAAGCACAGTACAAGGTTTAATAAGTAATTAGCTGTTTCCCTTATAGGCAGATGTCTGTGTGAGAGCTGCACAAGCAGGAAACTGGAAGTGTCATTGTTTATGTCTGCAGGGAAACAGAAACCACGATAGTTGACTCCATGGCATATTCAGGAATGATGTGAATGAAGACCTTTAAATAATTGGTTTGCCTTCCTGCAAGTCCACAGCAGCACGTCTTCGGTCATACACTGATACAGGAGCCACTTCCATTTGTATCCAAGAATTTGGTTTTCCTCAAAATATTCTTCAAAATCTTTTTAAAGAAATTTCTCTCTAAGGGATGAAACTGAAGAAGACTTTATAGTCTTCCATCCCATGCTGGTTCCTACTGGCCTTTCCCAGTACCCAAGATGGAAAAGGTCTGATTAGGACACTAAGGGCTCAGAAAGTAAAACCACTCTGGACACTGACTCTCAAACAGGAGATGCTGCCAAAACATCCATAAACCTTTGGCTGTTGGGAAATCAGTGGCAGTGCCCTCCACGGCGAGGCTGCTCTCTGCCCTTGTCACTGGGGGCTTCTAAGTTTGGTCACCACAAAAACGTGGCAACAAATATTTGCTGGTGACCACAAAGAAATAAACACTGTGGTATTTAAGAACTGAAGATATTTTCAGAGGCTTCTCCAGAAAAACAAGCACTTCTAGCTGAATGGCTGCAGAGTAGACTTGGCCTGGAGTTCATTGCAGAAGTGTTTTTCTAACAGAAAATGACATTTTTGTCAAGAACCAAAACTTTATCTGGTTTTATCTTCCAGTATTCCCTTTTTCAGTGTGAGAAATCTTTTGTGTCACAATTTTGGGAAATTAAACTGAAACACATACAAGCAAAAAAGTTGAGATTTTAGAAGTATATTGATTAAGCAATGTTTTGGGGTTTTTTTAATGGGTTGCTGTATCCTTAAAATTTAAAAAAAAAGTTTTGATTTGGGACAAGAATAAATTAAAATATATTTTAAAAATCACAGGACAAAAAAAAAACCCCATATATATATTTTTTAAACTTCAGTTTGCTTCAGAAGAAATCTTTTTTTTCAACCCTCATCTTGCTCCAAAAGAAAAATGCAAAGCAAAGCTGACTTTCCACCTTCTAAGACAGCAGCATTTTAAAGTTCTGCCTGAAACCATTCACCATTGCCCTACCAAAACCTCCAGTTCATGGTAGGTGTGAGGGAAGTGCTCTATCCATCTCTCTCCAAATTAAACTGTCACCATAAAGGTTTACCTTACCTGTGCCTACCTCAGTGTTTTAGTTTGGACCTGGGGTGTGCTTTAAAGTGATTTTTTTATCATCCCCACCAATTCTACTTTGGTTCACATCATGAAACAGTTTTGATACACATGAACTGAATCGTTTTTATATGAAATTAAGCTGCAAAGTGCACTCCAGTTCAGATAGGGATGTTCTGAAGAGAAACACTCCTCTGAAACGGGGGTGTCAGGTCCTAAGCACAAATGCTTTGCCTTACAGATCCAATCTCACCAATCCCCACCAGCTGCCAGCTGCATCCCTGGTGAAACAAAAGCAGAAGCTGTGCTCTTGGATTTCCTCTAATAAGTGCTCGATCTACATGCCCAGACTGGAGCTAATCCAGAACAAACTCCCAAAATGCCTATAGTGTGAACATCACCTCCCTAGCACCAAATATTTCACTGCAGAGATTTGCTCCTGTTGTGCCATTCTACAAGCTAACTTAGACACATCTGTACATCTCTTCCAGGAGGGGAAAATACTTAAAAGCACTTTAAAAGAAAGCATTCACAAGGCTGATTCAGCAAAAACTTACGTTCAAATTCAAGAGACACCAAATCTCCCGCATATGAAAACATCACTGAATTCTTACCGCATCCTGCTCCCCAGTCACTGAAGCACACACTACCTGATGTAAAAGTACATGATGCCCAATAGTACTGTCAGGAGCCACAACTTCTTAATGTATGAAACCTTCATATCTGCAGAATATTGTCAGATCTCATATAGGAAACAGCCTCCAGGCCATAACTCAGTGAAAGCAGTAACATTTTCCTCAAATGGATCAACCCTGGTCCAGTGTCACAGCAGTGTTAAAACACATTATGATGTCTGCCCAAGTCCATGCACAAGCGACCTTCTGGCTTTGACAACTCAATTTATCATTGGCACAGTCTGAGGGCTCAGCTGGTGCCCTGGACAGAAGTGAGTCCAGGTTTCTGCAGCCTGCCTGCAACTGGGACAGCTTCAAACTGACCCACTTGCTCTGCAACTCTTCTGCATGCTGGCTTGCTCATGACAACAGGGTTAGTGCACTCTTAAGTGGCCTTTATTATTTTTTCTAGTAGGAGGTAGTAAAGACTTGTTACTCTGTTAGGCTTACTAAATCTGTTCACACTGGCATGGTTTGTGCCTAGGACTGCCAGGTGCTTTTCTGGACAGTCCCAGGACTGTTCAACTTCTAAGATCAGATAAAATCAGTGCATTTCATCTGGTATGTCTGAAGCTCTGTTGCAGTCCTTGCTGCTCAAAAGCTGTTTCACTTCATCAGGAGGAAGGCATTTTTCCTATAGCTCTACTGCACACCAGTGTGGCATGTCTCAGGATGAATGGAATTACCAACACAGCACCTAACAGTGGTGCTAAACTGAAACACTAAAAATAAATGCTTAAAATATTTAATATATAATAATATAAATAAATATTTAAAATACAAATCTATTTAAATTCTCCAAACTATATAAAGGATTTGGAAATATTTCTCCTTTGCTGATGCTCCTATGTTGCTGTTCTTTTATTTCTATAAATAAATATAAATTGATCTGTAAATTGATCACTGCAACAGGTTGCCCAGAGAGGTGGTGGAGGCCCCATCCCTGGAGACATTCAAGGTCAGGTGTGATGGGGTTCTGAGGAACCTGAACGAGCTAGAGATGTCCCTGCTTATTGTAGGGGGATTGGACTAGATGACCTTTGGAGGTCCCTTCCAACCCAAACCACTCTATGATTCTATGATAAATCTGCATGACTAGAAAGATGGCGCTAATTATTATCTGATACACAAAAAAATGACCAACCCCCTGTTGTTAGCACAGCCCATGACTGTCAGGGTTGCTGCTTTATTTGAGCTGCCCAAGCTCCAGCAGCTACAGAGCATACAGGAGTTTTGCTGGCATCAATGTTTCTGTCATTTCAAATGATGCGCTGGTCTGTAACATCAGGTAGCTAGAGCTACACTGGAACACCAATTAACGTGCACTCCTATTACCTCACAGTCTGGTAATGCACTGTTCCAGCTCCTCTCCTGCAAGTGTGTGCGAGGGGAGAAACCTGGAGAGCGCCACAGCTCTCTAGGAAAAGCCGTGGAGGGAGAAATACCGTCTAGCTGCTTTATCCCCCCCGTGCACGTGCGTGTCCCAGCACACGCACATCGCTTCAGCTGTCAGCAGGAATTCCTGACTGCAGATTAAAGCCTGGCCACAGTCTGTCTGCTCAGCCTGTCCCGCTCGATGCACATCAGAGCAAAGTGTCCACTCACATCAAGATTTCTGAGCTTCCCTGCTCACAGAAATAGTGTTTTACTGTTGCAGTAACTTGAACTTGCTCCTGAGAGAAGCCACATCAGAAATGACCCTGTGCTGCGTGCTGGCATTTCTAAGTGAGGAGTCAAGAGGTCAAAATCCAAGGTCAGGAAAAAGCAGGCACTCAAGACCCCTTTGCTGTACCTGTGCCAGGATAAATCAGCACTTTCCTAATCAGTTGCTAATCCCCTAATCTTTATTGCATGTAAATTCTAATCCCTGCCCAACGGCTGTGCCACAGTAATCTCCAACCTGATGACTACAGTGAAACCCCATTGGAAGACTCATCGATAAAAGATGGAAATGTGTAAAATCAATTTGCTATATACCACAAATGGTGCTGCACAGCCCTTCAGGGATCAAAGAACTGCCATCAAATACCAACAAATAAAGGGCTGTTAAAAACGCTTTTTATCTAACAGTAGGTTTGACTGTTTGAGAAAAGGCAAAATTGACTTCTGAAGGGAGAATGAGGGCATTGTTTTACATACAGTAAAGGATCAGTTGGTGACTAAGGCAGAGAAGGCACTGTAAGAAAGGTCATCATTTAAGGTGACTATAAAAGTGTGAGGGCAAAAGAAAAGAAAGCCTAGGTTCACTTGGGCTCACAATTTACTGGCAGGAGCTTAAACTCAGCCAACAATCTGAGCTTTACCTCCAAAAGATACCACAGGAGGAGTGTTGGCATGGAATGGTTGGCCAAATTTGTCATTTGGTATTTATCTTGATAAGAATAATCATGATTCTATCATTCTATCATTGTCAGGGCTGAGCAGAATGCTCCAACTTTTGCTCCTGAGCCCAATCAAGCTTTGGGCTGATATGACCCCAGCAGCAGGGACAAGAGCTCTGGCCCACGGAGAACAGCCTGAGCTCCATCATTACTAAGCACAGTGGTTCTTAGTTTTGAAAACAATGGAAAATTGATAACACTTATAAAAATAAAATATCTTGGCAGGATCTCACTCTCATATCACTTTTCTACAGTGGGTAGAAAGTAAGCCAAAACCCCCTTTGTGTAACCTACCAGAAGAGAGAGAAAAATATTAAATTAAAAGAAAGCAGCAGCCAGTCTAACTCCTGCATTTCATCCATTGAGGGGAATATGCCAGCATTTGCAATTTTATTTTTGAAATTTTGTGATATTAGGTGCCTGTTTCTTAAGGTCTCTTTTTCTGAGGGCATAATGCTGAAGGAGAATCTCCTGTTTATTTCAACATGAAAGGAAATTTGTGGCCTTTGTGATTGTGGGGAATCACTAAATGCTCTAAAACCAGGAAGTAAATAAATAAAATCTAATTTGTTGTAACATTCATGCTATTTAAGCCAGAGTGCTGGTTTGCTGGGGTTTGACCCAGGAACGCTGAACGCGCAGGATTAGTAACGTGAGTGTTTCCCACGGATGTGTCCCATGTGATTTATTTAAGCATCTTTATGACATGTATTAACAAAAAGCTACACTGGCTGTGGGATCCAATCGCTGCAGGATCTAATACAGCTTATGGTCCATTCACCATAGAGGAGATTATGAGCAGGTGTCTCTCCTAGAGAAACTGGTATGCTACAATCAAGAGGAAGCTGGCTCATATTCCCAGATGTTTGTCATTATGGGAAGAGGGGGGTAGAAGAGGGACGTTAGGGTCAATAAAACCACACTGCTACTCTTGCAGCACCTACAGTCCAAGAGGGACTTCAGTAGCTCAGCTCTGCCATTGATAAAAGTTTTACAAGACCTCTGCTCCAAACAGCCCTGAAATCAAAGGTCTGTTTACTTAGCCTTTGCTTGCTGGGCTTTGGGATAGTGCAGGGAAGATCAAAGCAGAGACCTTGGTTAACATGTCCAAGTACACAACCAGCAAGTCTGTTTATGTTGGATTCCTACACCCTGAGAGTGCTGCTGTCTGTCAACACTTCAGGCTCATTTTCGGCAATATTGGGTGAGGAGAGAAATATTCAGAAAGGCCCCAAAGACTTTGGTCCTGCTGAAATAGAAGAGAGTCAGAGCAGGGAGCTGTGCTTTTAACTGTGGCTACAGAAGTCAAGTATGAACTCCTTTCAGGAAAATAGAAGTAGATGTATGGTCTCTGTTGAAGTGCTACACCACTGAAACACAGCTAAACTCTGCGTGAACAGCTGGAAAAGGCAGTTTTGGTTCCATATTATTTGGGTCTCACCTGTTTTTATTGCTAATGCATAGTGAGAGACTAAGATACTTGGTTTGGCATTGCTAAGGGATGACACCCTGTGCACCTCATGCACAGAGAGAGGTGCAGTAGCCATCAGCAATTCACATCTTCCTGCAGTCTCCCATTGATGCCTGGACAACCCCACGCTGGGGATGTAGCAGTTTGCAACGACAGGCCATTTATTCACCATCTGTAATCTCTCTTTCACACCTGCTGCTGAGGACTCCCAACCAGAGATGGTTTTGCAGTTATGAAAAATTCAGCAGGACGAATAACGTTTAGTTTCCAATTGCCTGGCTGGATTTTGCAGTGCCTATTGAGGGGCAAGAACCTGCTGACACTTTCATCTATTTTTTTGCTTGTTTGTCGTTGGTGCATTCATCTCTCTGACGTTTAGAAAAGGCTGAAGCCATGAAATGGCCTTTGCCCCAAGCATGCACCTCACATACTGTGTTCAGTTTTGGGCCTCTCACCACAAGAAGGACATTGAAATGCTGCAGTGAGTCCAGAGAAGGACAACGAAGCTGGTGAAGGATCTAGAGAACAAGTCCTATGAAGATTGGCTAAGGGAACTGGAGTTGTTTAGCCTGGAGAAAAGGAGGCCCAGGGAAGACCTTATCGCTCTCTACAACTACTTGAAAGCAGGTTGTAGCCTAGTGAATGTCTCGTTCCCCAAGTAACAAGTGATAGGACAAGAGAAAATGACCTCAAGTTGTGCCAGAGAAGGTTTAGATTGGGAATTAGGAATAATTTCTTCACCAAAAGTGTTGCCAAGCATTGCAATANCAAGTTGTGCCAGAGAAGGTTTAGATTGGGAATTAGGAATAATTTCTTCACCAAAAGTGTTGCCAAGCAGTGCAATAGGCTGCCCAGGGAAATACTTGAGTTACTATCCCTGGAGGTATTTAAAAGACGTGTAGAAGTGACACATAGTGACATGGTTTAGTGGTGGACTTGGCAGTGCTGGGTTAATGGTTGGACTCAATGACCTTGAAGGTCTTTTCCAGCCTAAGTGATTATATGATTCTATGGTGGCAGTGGGATGCAGCACTATTACAATCACTCCATCTACAAGGCTTCCCGTTTTCATAAATTTTGTAAGACCTTCTGTCTTCTGCTGCATTCTCATGGCAAAGTTCAGCTTGTAATTTTCTATCCCTCACACATTCCACCTCGTGGTCTGTAGTTGGGCCACAACAGGGGTCTCACATCTGAGGCCAGCTTGTAATTCTTCCATCGTGGCCCTACACGGACCATCATTTTCTATCCCTCACACACTTTCTTATCTGCTACATCACACCTCAAACAGATGTGTCTGAAATTGGCTAATAGGTTCAAAAGCTATTGGCAGGGATAGAAAAACCCTCAAAAAATGTTGCCTCCTGGGTCTTGTCTCCTTAGAACACCAACCTAGAGACAAGCCCTACATGGATCAGTACAAGAAGAGCATTCAGACAGAAGGAGATGCATGGCTACTTATTTAGCTTTGGAAGCAGGGCTCTTTGAAAGTTTCTCTGAAGATATAACCCTCGTCTGGTATCACAACAGAACCTTCACCAGGAAATCAAGACCACAAAAGTTGGAACAGTTCTTGGTTTTACTAATTTCTTTTATTTTTCTTGGTGCTTTTGTTTATGTTTCCCAGAGAAGTAAAACTTCATAAAGAGTAAAAAATTATAAGGAATATGGGAAGAAGACCACACAAATTGTAAGCTGGAGGAGTCCTGCTAGACCTCCTTCCCATCCATCTCACTGTACTATCAACAAAACTGACCCTTTAAAACAGAGACAACTAAACAGAAAGAAAGCATAATGGTTAAGATACTTTCTTAGGTCCTTGATTCAAGGGTCACACAGGGTACTGAAGTGCCATAGCTGCACACAGTGACATCTCCCTCTCATGGGGTGCTGTGAGGACAATCAGTAGATTTCCAAGCACCCTGTGATGACAGGTGTGCAGATGTGTACCTTGATGGATATGGAGGTTTCAAGACTCATTGAAGAGTCTTCCCAGTTTTGCAGGGGAGGTGTTTTCCCTAACCAATACAGCCTGTTTTGCTCCACCTTATTCCACTGCCTCTAGTCAAAACCCTCATCTATGCTCCTAAACTGCTCCCTCCCTCTCCTCCTGGCTCCAGAATCCAATCCCTTCATACACTTGTAGACAGTTATTGTCCCCTCAGGTGTCACTTAGCCAAGCTATACACATATTTACAAGCAGCTCTTTTAATCTTCTCACATAAATCAGTCCCCCCAGTTGTCTGTTCCAATCATCCGGGCCTGTCTCTCTCTGTCCAGACGAAAACCTCGCCTGTCTCCCTGACATCTCATGGATGTCGAGCTGTCAGCTCAAGCTCAGAACTCTTAATCTTCCTCCCTCTCCCCACCCACTTCCTTAATTGCTGCAGACACCACCACCGTCTTGCCTGTCGCTCAGGCCCACAGCCCAAGCATTATTTTGACTTGTCTCCCCCTCTAGATCTTCACATCCCAGCTCGGACCATAAGCTGCAGTCTTTCTGCAGCTTGTTGATAAGCCCCAGCCTTGGCTG
The DNA here is from genome assembly GCA_013401335.1 of Brachypteracias leptosomus. Taxonomy (NCBI): domain Eukaryota; kingdom Metazoa; phylum Chordata; class Aves; order Coraciiformes; family Brachypteraciidae; genus Brachypteracias; species Brachypteracias leptosomus. The sequence goes on along the minus strand of VYZX01009707.1, from coordinate 297,492 downwards.
TCCATCCACTTGCTTGCTGTTTGCATCCAGGCTTCCACCACACTTCATCACAGCTCCTCTGCTCCAGCCTTGACAAAACACATTTATATTTGTTTTTTTCTAGGCACTCCTCTGGCCATGTGCTTTTCTTTGCATTGAGCTCTCCCTTTCCCTGCCATATCAAACGGCTGCTACTTTTCTTCACTTGTCAAAGCTCCTCCTGGCCTCTTCCCACTGTTCCTATCACCTCTTCCCTACCAGAGTTCCATCCTCTTCCAACTGGCCTAGAAGTCTGGGCTCCCTTTTTACATTTTTGAAAGAAAATCATAGGTGTTTTCTTTCAAGCTGCCTGCCCTGTGTGGGAGCAGCTCCCCATCAGCATTGGCTGAGGTGCCCAGCCCTCTCCCTGCACACTCCTCCTTAAAGCTTTCCTGCACCAGACACCCACCATTACCAGTCAGCAGCTAAGCTGACACCTCTGCTGGTCCTCATGGTCAACACCATCTCATTTCTGCTTTGCTTCACCCATTTCTCCATCTTCCTTCCATCATCCTTCATCTCGCACCCCCAGGTAGCTCTTTGGGCACAGCTTTCCTGTCATGTTCAGTCAATGCCTTGCTCAGCGGGATGAAGGCCCTGAGCACAGCAGTGACACACACAAATCACGCTAATCACACCAGCTTCACTAGCACCTCTCACGCTGATTATCCGCATTTCTGCATCCACAGCATTAAATTAATTGCATTTTAACAAGCTTCATTAGCACATTGCCTTAGTCAAGCTTAACACAGCCCTAGCACCCGAGGAAACCTCATGGTGCTTCTTTTCTGCTCAATATAATTTTCAAGGCTTCTGTAACCTGATTTGTTAGGAATAACCTCAGGGCTGTAAAGCTTTTCTTCTACCATCCAGCAATTAAGGAATAATTTGTTATGGAGCAAGTCAAGCTGCAGGGCAGGAAAGCCCTGTGCAATACAATGAAGCTGTGTAAACCATAGCCCTCAGTGCAGGAATGGAGTGAGCATCGCTCCCCTCCTCCTTAGTTAACCAGGAGCCTGTACCCAGCAGCAGCTCCTTTAAATGCTGCACAGACTCCTAAGTAATGCAACTCTTCAGCTTGTGGGCAGAGAAATGCCTGCAAACACCCTGCCAGCCAACACCAACTGTGCCTCTGCCCCTCCTGCACTTTTTTTGGGCATTGTGCAAAAAGGTAAACAGTCAATTGCAAAATGGTGCCATTGGCATGAGCTATATAATGGAATAGGATTAAGAAATGGGCTGAAAAGCCTTTTTTAGCAAGTTTTACAAAGCTCCAAAGGATAACTGAAACTTTAGCGTTTTGGTTTTTTTTAAACTATCCTAGGAAGAAAAATGTTAGCATCTTTCAGCCTGGAGAAGAGAAGGCTCTGGGGAGACCTAATTGAGGCTTTCCAGTATCTGAAGGGAGCCTATGAGAAAGCTGTGAAGGGACTTTTCACAAAGGCCAGTAGTGACAGGACAAGGGGTAATGGCTTTAAACTGGAAGAGGGGAGATATACACTGGAAATTAGAAGGAAATTCTGAGGGTGGTGAGACACTGGCACAGGTTGCCCAGAAAAGCTGTGCATGCTCCATCCCTGGAGATGTTTAAGGCCAGGCTGGATGGGGCCTTGAGCAACCTGGTCTAGTGGGAGGTGTCTCTGCCATGGCAGGGGGGTTAGAACTAGATGATCTTTGAGGTCCCTTCCAACCCAAACCATTCTATGAAGAACAAGAAAGAATGAGCAAAGGTAGGTGATGAGTTTGCAACACTCTAGACGCCTTAAACTCACTTACTTTGTGTATGCTGCTATTCATGATAGGCATGAGGTATGGTACTCTGTATGGACCAGGTGACAGGATCGGGATGTGACCCTGGGCAGCAGCTTCCAAGCAGGAACACATTCCACATTTCAACCATCACTTATGGTCTGATAATTCCTTATGTCGCCACAGACAGACGTACACATATACACAGAGCGAAACCCATCTCACATGAGGAAGAGACAGCTCCTTCCTCTATAGAGTTTGAAGAGTATTTCTGTCTGGCTGAACCTTTGCTACCTTTAAAGTCATTTAATACTTTCTCCAGTTATCTCAGTGACATAAAAGTCAGACACTTTCCCAAGCATTCCTAGAAAGACGCTTCCTGTTTCGGTGAGGGAGAGAAGGTAGCTTTAAATAAAAAATGATCTGACTGTGCTGTGTATTAAGCCCAGTCACAAAACCAGAAGTAGTTTTGCAGATGGAGGTTGTTACCTGATTTTTTTTCCCTTAATGTCCATAGTAGCCAGATTAAAGAACTGCTAGCAAACCTCAGTCACTATTTCCAAAACCATACGTAGGAGCAGTATGGCAGGAATAGAAAGCTATAGAGTATCAACCACCACAGGGCCCCAGACAGCTGTCTGAAAGCAGAAAACATGGGGTTAATAGTTCTTTTATACTTTTCTCTTAGTACTTGCAGACAACTGAGGACTGGCACGGAGATCATCGATCACTGCTGGAAATTCTGTGTGCAAAGAGACAATCAGATCTTGTGCAGCGTGTGCAATGCTCAATTGCCATTAATTTAAAGAGAGATCAAAGTTGTTCTGCATTTTGCGGGAAATTCCAAATCTATGGACACGTAGGCTCCCATCTCACTACAGAAAGGGTTCTTCTCCAGCAAACCTCTCCCATGTCTGTATCTTTGTAATTTTTCAGCTTATGCACAAAAAGAAAAAAACCCAGTTTCTAACCATCCGATATTACAACAGTACATTCTTCAGGAATATGTACTTTTCACATCCTACTACCATTATTTTAACATTCAGAGGTAGAGGAAAAACTTCACCCATCCCCACCTTCCTCCCCCTTAACCAGACAAATAAGGCATTCAGCTCGTCTGAATTTAAATTTTTATTGGAGTTGATCCAGCAACCAGAGCGTATTGCTAGAAGCCAAGGTCCCGCTTCCTTCAATACACCTCCTTCATTCCGACTCCCTGCTTTTGTACTGCTTTGGTAATCTCAATCTGTGGTCAGGGATAGGATAAAATTTCAGCTATTTCCCCCCTCAACTGCATGGAAACAGGGCTTGCTCTTAAATCAAAAGCCCTGCACCCTAAACCTCTGGTTAAGTACTTAACCATAGGCAAGTCTTTGAAATCATCATGGGCTTTCTTTCTTTCCTTCTTAGATATAGCTTTGAAAGCCACAGAAGTAAACCAAGTTCTCAGGAGTATCAAAGGTATTCAGAGGAAACTGGGGGAAGGGGGCACATAGGGTGGCTCTACAGGGTGTTTCAGGTCTGATCCTCTGAGGTAGATGGCATTACCAGTCCTCATGAAGAATGTGAAATTTCCTGCCTTATCCTCTAGGGCATGAGAAAATACTGTTCACTTTTCTGGAAGCATCAGGAGCAAGCAGCAATTGGAATCCAAGGAGAAGTCACACTTCTGTCATTGCCTTTGTACATGACCTCCACCTTTCTGCACAGGATGGTGTGGGCTCCCACATACCTCTACTGATGTTTATATTTTCCTCTCTCTGTGTTTTTCCTTTTTTTCCCTTCATTCCTTCTCCCCTATCCAAATAGTAATTCAAGAATGACAATCAACCCTTTGCTTGGCTTCAGGTCTCTTGCATGGGCTAAAGTTACCTCCAATTCTCCTGCATGGTTTGGGGAATTTATTTATATTCTGTGTTCTGGAGATAGACCTCATGTCTTGCCAAGGGCTCGCATGGTTCTTACAAAAGGAACACTGACAAATATTTATGGAACCTAAATTGAAACTCAAGACACTGTTAAAATAAAGTTTGCCTTAGTTTTTTTATTTTCCTGAAGAATTGACCTGGCTTTCTTGGCAGAAAGACTAATCCAAATGCTATTGGTATCTTAACAGCTCATAAGAACCACATGCTTCAAATAAAGCCATTACTATCAGACACGCTGAGTGGTTCAATTAAACAAATATGAAAATAGACACTTCATCCTGCTTTAACTAAGTGGGATCATTTCACTCCTGAATCCAGACTGACAATGAAAATGATATAGTATTTATAGAGTAGCTTTTTATCCTGAAAGATCCCGAAGGATTATGCAGACCCCGCTTCACACACTACTGAGATGCTGCCACTTCCAGGGAAGAACACACGAGCTGTCTCGCAGCCCCGAGGAACAGCACATGGCAGTTTAGACAGAGGAGCAGAAAAGGATTTTGCATTCAGCTGAAACTATAGAAGGGAATTTAGGCAAGCAGAATGGAGATTGTTTAGACTGGAGCACATCCAGCACAGAGGAGGTATAGTACTCCAGAGTTTTAAATGTAAAAGTTAAAGCAAAACAATAAAAAAAGTTCTGTTTTAAACTATCCAAAAATCAGAATTTAGGGCAGAAAGTGATACGCCATCTTGAAGGTGAATAGTTTCATTCTGTCCACTTCATTTGTCTACGGGAAGTTCTCTAGAAGATGATCTTGCCAACTGTTCCTTTTAGGAATAGGACAACGTGCATGGGAAATTCTCTAGAAGATGCTCGTGCTCACTGTTCCCTTCAGGAATACAAAAAACAGGACTAATAATACTTTGCATAGTTGCCTATTAACGTAAGGATAACACGGGATACTTCATGAATTAAAGGCTTCAAAATGCAGTCTCACACACTTCACAAGGAAGAAAAATACTGGGCCCATCTCCATCACACAAAGGATCACATCGACTGCTGCCAGGATCCCTGCTGGCATCTCTGCCCCATTTCACATCAGCTGCATTGTAAATGTAATACAGCCCAGTATGGAGAGGGCGAGTGACTTGCCCAAGGCTGTGGTAGCAGCATGAGGAACCCAGTTTTGACCCTCACTGCTCCAGTGGGACAACCAGGTGATGCTTCCCCTCTCCAGGACATGGTCCCTCCTGTGAAACCTTGGTCATGCATGAGGAGCTCAGCAAGCCTTGGGATTTTCAAATACCATGTTATTAGGTAACCAAAACATTTCCAGTAAGAAGCTTTTGTGGAAGAAGGAAAAGGAAACTGCTGATTTGTGGAGTAGCAGCATGGCAAATCATAGTGAACCAGGGTAAATCCATCATTTGAAGAAGCTAGAGACACATAGATATGACACAAAGTCATGTAGGGATGTACCAAACTTCAGCTGCAACTCTAGGAGTTAAAGCAAGGACTAGGACTTCTTCAGCATGAAGAATTCAGCCTGTGGATGTGCTTATGTAACCACGTCCATAAGTTCAATCACTGCAAAATGCCACATTTCACTCATTCCCCTCCCCACCCCCCACAAGATTACACTAGCTCTCCTTTGAAAACATCAGTGGTCCTTCTGATTCACAAAAATACATCTGAGAAGAATCACAGAATCATAGAATCATTTAGGTTGGAAAAGACCTTTAAGATCATTAAGTCCAACTGTTAACCCAGCACTGCCAAGTCCACCACTAAAGCATGTCCCTCAGCACCACATCTACACGTCTTTTAAATAGCTCCAGGGATGGTGAAGAGAAGCAGTCCTGACAGTATTACTGTAAACATCCCTCCAGTACAGAAGTGTGAAAGAAATACAACTGTGTGGTGAGTTTTGTACCTGGCACAACGACTAGAGGTAGCAAAAGCCTCTCTGCAGAACAATTAGCAGAAAGCAGCAATCTTAAAAAGCTTCTTTCTTTTTTTTTTTCAGTTCATTTAGCCTCAAGTAGAGCAATCGAGGCTCTTCTGGCAGGATATCACATTCTCAATATGTAACCACTTAAAGGAAGAGGACAGCTATTGCAGAGAGATGTCCCAGGAGAAGAAAGCATTTTACAAGTGGAAGGGAGTTCTTTGGAGTGACTTTTTAAATAATGTGAAGCTGATTTTTTTTTTCCCAAGGACTGGACTATGAACCTTTCTTTCACTAGTGAGCAGTTATTCACACACCTAATCTTCTGGCACTTAACTGAAACCTCTCAGGCAGAAAATCATGTACCAGCAGGAGGAAGGGGCTGACTGGGGCTGTATGACCCCCAGGGACAGCACTATTCTTCCTCTGGAGGGGAAGGGAATGGGAGAGAGCAAAAGGAAAATACTTGATCTTAAGAGATGAGCAAAGACGGAGGAAGAAGTTGCTCCCATCTATACTCCTGCTGGCTCTACCAACTGCCAAGAGCTCAGCCTATTCTCTTATTTATACATATTTTAGGGGGGGTTAAGTACTCACATCACTGACAGCAGCAAAGAAAGTGCATGTATACAGACACTGTGCATTTCCCCGCCATGCAGATGCGGCAGAGGAGCAGAATATAGAGAGGTCAGCCACATCCAGCTCAGGGTCTCATGCCACGCAGGACAGCTGAGCTCCAGACCCATGTGGCAGTGCAGAGGAAAGCTGTGGGATCTACCACAGCTAAACAGGTAAGGAAAGTAGGTGCCTGTTGTGCCAACTCCAGTGGGGTGGTTTGGGAGGAGTGTTGGACTGAGGCCACCAGCTTAGCTGCTGTTTTGGAACAAGAAACCCTCTATTTTCACTTCTGAGCAAGGGCCAGATTGGACTACTGGGCAGCAACCTTAAGGTAAAGCCACCCACTTAAACCACGGGACTCAGGATTTCATACAGAAGTGACTCCGCTCCTCTGTTCCTGTGTGAACACGCTGCTCATAGTGAGTAAGCCTGTGTCATCCTGCAAGTCTGGGGTATTAGAAACACACCCAGCTTCAAAACCCTGTGGATGGTGAACATTTGCAATGCCAGCCTTCAAATGGCAGCACAGGGCTGTGCATAGCCCACAAAATCTTGTATCTTCAAGCTTTAAAGTGAGCAGTGAGACAGATGCCCGTGACAGTGCGCTGGTAAAGGCTTCTGCACAGATTAGCAACTAAAATGTGTACTTTGGTGGACCTCTGGCTGGTGTCCAGGGTGAAAAAACAAGCCTGGCAGACCGCGTATCTTCTCTCACCCACCCTCCTAATATCTTTAGGATGGTGCTCTGCCTGTTGCTGGTGCAGATAGACCTTTGCTGATACCACCATGCAGCAACAGCACTGCCACTGCCTGCACAGCCCAAGTGTTCCTGCTAATCCCCACTGAACTCCTGGGACACTGGCTATCCCTGCTATGGAAAAAAATGGTGACTTGCTGGGAGTGGAGGCAAGGTGGAAAGGGCAGAAGGGAAGAAGAATGTTTAAATAGTGCAGCAAATGACTGAAGATATTAAAAACTATTTAAAATCTATTTTCCTAAATCAAAAAGAAATATTTTTGCAAAACTTAGCAGCTTGTAATTGCTTTCTCTGCATGTGTATATACATGCACACATAAGCATAGGTGTGTGCACAACCTCCATCTGAAAACAAGCATTTTATCACACAGCTCTGCATATTAGAACACGACACAGAATCATAGAATGGTTTGGGTTGGAAGGGTCTTCCAAAGGTCATCTAGTCCAATCCCCCTACAATAACCAGGGACGTCTCTAATTAGATGAGGTTGCTCAGAACCCCATCAAGCCTGACCTTGAATGTCTCCAGGGATGGGGCCTCCACCACCTCTCTGGGCAACCTGTTCCAGTAATCAACATCACCCCACATACAAAAAAATGCATGTTTGCGTATTGCCACACAGTTCATAAAAGTAGAATTGGGATAGTGCTGCATGAATGAAGTGCATGATCCTACTCCACAGCCACCAGAGTTCTCTCTCTGTATCTCGACATCCATGGCTATTTTACCACATGCAGAGCCTGCTTTCTGCAGCAGCATGACATCACCCACCCCACACTCAGAGAATAATTATGGCCTTCTCTGCACTGCAAAAACTGGCCCCATAATTCACCAAAAAAAAGTGCTGTTCAGCCAGTAGCAGCAACAGCAGTGCTGTAGTGCAGGACTGGACTCAGCTGTTTTTAGTATTGGATCATCGAACTCTGCTTAGAATCAGGTTAGAAAAAACACTGGGAAAAATTCCCACACCCTGACACCCTCCCCCCCCTTAACAATAGTCAAATTGCAGCAGCCGTGAGGAAAGTGAGGGGGGAAAGGTTTTCCAGTCCCTGGAGATTTTCCTGAAATTTAAAAAGGAAAATTATATTCCAAAGAGGGGTAACAAATAACAAGGAAAAGTAAGAACCTCAGTGTTTTCTCAAAATGTTAATCTAAGAACTTTTTCCTATCTGGTCAAATGTTATACCAGCAGTTTGGGAGTGTTTCATTTCAATCCTGGCACTTACTATTCATTTTTAATCTTTTCAAGCTTTTTTGGGAAAAAGTAACCTAAATTGCAGATCAAACTCAAACTATTCCAAATCAGGAGATGTTGTTTTTCATTTGAAGAAAGCAAACTGCAATCACAACCTCCCTGGGTGAGAGACAATTTTATTCCTACTATTCTTTATTTGTACAACAGTTATCCTGTCCTGATCCAAGATAAAGTCCACCAGACACAGTTGTGAAACAGATAAGAGCAGTGTGTTGGATTTTTCTGAATGAACCTGATGTGTTACCAAAGTCAACCCTTTCCTCAAAATTTCAGTTATGACAAGCTATCATCTTGCAGTCCAAAAATGTTATCTCAAAAAATTCTCAGCTAGACCCAATGGTGACATAGGAGCATCCTAAACTTCCATGTCTCTCAGCAGTTCATGGGTGTTATGTTATTCCATGGTGCTTCTGCAGCTGTGTACTGGCACACCACTAGTCACTCTCCTTAAACACAGAACACATTGGACTTTAAAAAGCAGAAGTAACCCCTTCTCCTACATGGCAATGAAAAATGAAATGAACTGATGCAGAGCCAATGAGCTGTAAGGCAAGGCAGACACTAGCTCATCAGTCAGCAAGCAAGGAAGAAATGCACTGAGACCTTGTGCCAGAGGTACCTTATCATTTCACTCTCATGCAGTGATGGACAAACACATCAGCAATGGCACCTCTTCCCTCTGGTATGCCCCTATCTCTCAATTCCCTCCCAGGGGATGTCAAACACTTGCAAAGTGACCTACTCTCTGCAAGCATCTGGGAGGCTGCCCTGCATAGTGAGCTATCTAGCATGACCTTCAAGATCTTCCATTCCTATGCACAAATTATTTTAGTCATCCAGATAAAAGCAGAGGGAGATGAAGAAGCACCTGTGTCTGGAAATCCCTGAATTTTATTACCAGCCACCAAGGACTTAGCCAGGGTCAAGCTCTGTGATTACTGCACAGCCACACTTTGGTTTCAGGGTGCTCAGTGTCCATTCACTACCACCGGTGAGCTTTGAGAGGTGTGATATGAGTGCAATGAAGAACAAGAGAATGGCCCTCATGGCGACACTGGATTGAACTCATGCAAGCAGGATGGCTGTCTCAGCATCGCTGCTATGACATGCACTGTCACGGTACTTCTGCTGCTCTTGTAGTGCTTAACCTATGTCAACTGCCTTCTGAGCCACCCGCTTCAAGACCTGATAGTGACAGATGCGTAATTCAGTTTGGGAAGGCGTGAGACCCACCGCCTGCTCTCCCTTACCACCTTCCTCCCACATCTATCCACTTCCCCTGCTGCTGGGTTATGTCAGCTCAAAAGCTCCTCTGGGGAGGAGAGTAACAGCTGGTTCCCTCCAAACCATCTCGCCCAATTGAAGAAAAATCTGCAATCGATGCTTACATGGGGTTATTGTTGATGAGGAGTGAGGCGGGTGAGGAGTGACCTCACCCCCACCCCACTGTGCTGACTTTACAAAATTCCTGAAAAGTCAATTGAACAAGAAGGTGCCACTTGTAGCCCATCATTTCTCAGAGCAGAGCCAGGCTTGGAAATGTTAGGGCTTATGTAAAACTCTCCAACCTGCCTACTCTGCTCTTTTCATACTGAGTTAATTATTTAGCATGTTTGCATGAGGTCGCTGCTTCTGGAGTCATGGGATAACACAAAAGGATGAATCTTAAGGAATTTTTTAGCTGTTGTGGTGACAGGCTTGTGGAAACCTTGAGAATTTGAACCCTCAGCCAGAAAACAAGTCACAAGTACACAAATGGGAATTTTGAAATATCTTATAATATCCTCTTGAGTGCTGGAGATTGAGTCATGGTTCTGGGAAGGGCAAGATTACATCTTTATCATCTGCTGCAGGACTTGACTAGGAATAAATCAAGGGGTTTCTGTGACAGTTTTGAGCCTCTCTTCCACAGAGGGGATGGTGCTCAGGAAGCAGCAGGGGATGCCTGCCTGTTAAACTGGCATTACATTAGTAGAATTACAAGTGCTTATCAGCATTCACAGATCAGGACAAGACAACACATTTAGGTGTCTAAGGGGATTTAAGCATCTATCATTAAACATGAGCGTTTGGAGGCTTGGGCCCTAACTTCTTAGTGTTATTTCTTCCCTAAGAAGTAGGTCTAAATCTAAATCTCTGTCTCACTGCGGCATCATGAGGTTATTCTAGTGCCTGTAGAGTAACCTGAGAGTGAATGAAATGGGCAATGTCAGTGTGATAACTAGCACTTAGTCAGGGCAAGCTCTGGAAGGAGCATTTTGTACTAGGGGCACACCAAGTTAATGTAAGAAGAGCAGGGGAGGCTTGATCATTTTTTCTCAGCAATTCTCAGGCAGGCTTCTGTGTAAAGCTCCTCTAGAAGACCCTGCAGAGTCCTCATTCTCGGATGTGAAATTGCTCCAGTGAAAGGGCCACAATTTGACCAAGCTGACGGGCAATACTCCACAAAACTCAGAATTTCAGGCATTAGCCATCTGCAAGCCCTCACATGACAGCAGTTCAGTCCATGAAGGAAGGATTCCTTTCTTGTAAAAGTCCCCAGTAATAATCACAAACCTGAGAAGCCCTTGCATGGGTACAAATCTCAGCAGGGCCAACCAGGCTGCTTCCACTGTTTGTGCAGAGCAGGAGGCAAACGGCACTTTGATTATCAATCATCTTCATTACATCCACAATCAGGAACAGGGAGCGTGATTTTTAGTAGCGCCGGATGGCCTGGCAAGCACCACTAGTGCTGAAAGACGGAGGGATTTTGCTCCTCAGCCAGCCAGGAACTTCAAAGACTTTTTCATTTAGTTGCTGTTACAGTGGTAGACACACACACAACTGCTGTTAAGGTATCACAAGCCTTGGCAGAGGTCAAAGCTGCCCGACTCCTGCTACAACTGCCTGCTGCAAACACAAAGTAGACAGCTTTCTGAAAGGTTTTTTAATCTATACACAACTTATGGTCTCTGCCCAACAGAAACAATGCAGAAATTATGGCATGAGATTTTGTGAAGCATATTATGCAAGAGGTTGGATGAGATTACAGCACAACCATTTTCCAGCTGCCCGCATTTCAGTCAGAAGACGCCAATTTGAAGGAAAGTGCAAATTTGGGATGAAAGGATATCAAAATTGATAGACTGTAAAAAAGGTTTTAGGTACAGGATGGAAAGTGATGTTTCCCAGAACAGCCACAGCCTAGATCACAAAAATCTCAGTTCAAGCCCTGTAATAAATCAGTGAGAACAAGACTTAGGTATTTTCTCACAGCTCTAGTGCACACACAGATGCACCTCTAGAGCTTTCCTCTCCTTCTGACCTGAGGAATACTGACTTTATAATAATGAAGAGCTCCAAGAAGTGAGATTAGGAGAGTGTCAACTCAAACTAGCTAGGCTGATGAGAACTAGCTTCCCACCCACCCCAGTGACTTCCCTCCCATAGAATATGTTGGTGCACCTTTCTGTCTCTTTTGGGTCTCTTTCTGTCTCCTTTTCCTTGCCAAAACACCACCTAACTCCAAAATAGAATGGAAAAAATGAAATCCAATTTATGATAAGAGAATCCAAATGATCCCTTTTGCCTTTCAAGTCTAGAAAAGATGTTTCTTGCTTCCAAAAGGCTTAAGTTTAGGATCAAACTCTATAGTGATTTTTAGGGGAGCTCCCCAGTGCCAAAGCTCCATTAAGATTAAATACAACAGGTAAGTGCAAATCTGCAAAGGAGAAGGGGTGAGGCAGAAAGAGGGCTACTATAACTTTGCACCATGAAGCAAACAGAATAAATAAAGCAAAACATTAAAACTCTTCCTAGGTTGGTTGGTTTTCACTGTTTGTTTGTTTCCCCTGAAGTGTTAACAAGAAGATAAATTAAGATATTTAGTCACCAGGTTTAAGACCATGGTTCCCTTTAAAAAGATCTATTCACCTTCCTCAGCTCTCAGTAGGTTTCTATTGAGCAATTGGAAGATGCTATTTTCAAAGTCAGTTAATTGTTTCACCTCTTTGTGTTGCCTTTTCTTTCAATGAAAAACAGCTACAGGTTTGCAGGAAGGAGCCTCGGGGCTGCAACAGATGTCATGAGCCACTTCCTACAAATTAGAAAAGGAAAGTAACCCCCTCAGGTTAATTATGGGGAGAGGCCACACACGGTGCTGTGTAATGAGCCTGTGGGATGGAGAGAAGGCAACTGCTTCATATTGGGTTTCAAGAGACCGAGCATGAAATCTCTTGTGCTGACTACAGGCTTTCACCCCACGAGAGCCATGCCTTCTCCTCCAGCAGGACACAGGCCATACTGACTGGGGCAGGCAGCAGAGTGAAGGGAGGATACATTTACATGCTCCACTACCCTCTGATGACATCCCTCAGCATGGATGTCTCCTTGGCGGCCAGCCAGGGCAGCAGGTTGCTCTCTGCAGCTCAGCACACCGGGGCTGGGCACCTGCCTCCCTATTTACACAGGTGTGAGGCAGGTAGGAAGCCGTGGCCCAGGGACTAAAGCGTAAAGGCTGGGACTTGGCTGACCTGGATGTTGTTGTTTTCCTGGTGGGATGAATAGACTAAAGTCCTTTCATCTTTCTCTGCCTCATTTCCCCATCTGTATAATGGAGATGGTGGTATTTATCTTTTTTTTTCTTTTCTTTTCTATAAAGCGGTGAGATTTTCACTAAGAGAAAGCACCAGAACAGTCCTAGGTAACACCATTGCCAGAGAGTCCTGTGAGAGTGCAGGTTATGGCTTTTTTCTCTCTTCTCCTTTTCCATTTCTCCCTCCCCAACAGGTTGGTCCAGGCTTGTCTGAGAGCCTGTTTCATGAAACTGTTTACTTAGGGACATGGTCACTTTAAAAAGTCACAGATGCTCATTTAAGGTAAATTGGTGTAGCTAAGCAATCGTAACTCAGCCATGAACCTCAGCTGAAGAACCAGCTCCATCTTTCCTTCAACTAAAATGTACATCTATGGTCAGGTTACCATGACCCAACAACAAACCCAGCAACGACAAAAACAACCACCCTGAATGAGCCAGCTAGTGTGCCTAGAAGATTTACGTTAGTGGGGGGGAAATAGCTTGATGTTTACTTAAAGTACGATTTAGAGATTGATGTGGGGATTTTAAGTGACAGTTAATAGGTTCACCCAAAAACAAGGAGAATCCTGGCAAAAAACTGAGCTACAGCTGCACCCAGGAAAGCATCGCTGTGATCAGAGGAGAGTTCAGTGGGTTCTAGGCAACGTTGCACTGGCATAGCTGAACGTCTCAAAGCCAGGATGGCCACGTGAAGTTATTCCTGAAGAAGCAGGGATAAATAACTGCCTGTTTCAGTAAACTCATATGGTGGCCGGGAGGAATGGAAAAGCTCAAGATTTTCAGTCCAAAAAGGACATTTTGTTGACATTCCATCTTGGGGGGGGAAAACAAACTGAAATATTTTGGGTTTGTTCCAGGGCAAAATAGCAGGTTTTTTCAAAAAAGCAACAGAAGATAGATCTGCCATCGTTTGGAGGGCTGTAATCACAGCCTCCTCCTGTAACATCTTCACAGTTGTGTGCACATCACTTCTAACACTTTTGTTGATGCTATGCTCAAAACAGAGGCCAAGAAGAAAAACATGAACCATTTCAAACTTCTTATAAAGCACGAGCAGTGCAGAACAACGCAGGGTTCCCTTGCTGACAAAAGCACCGAGCAGTGCTTGTGGCAGTGGACTTTCATCAACACCTATTCACAAACACACTAAAAATGACTACTGGTCAATGAATATTAAATGTTTTCCAGTTTTTCCACACCCAAAGACAAACAGGCAATCTCCAGACTTGAACTGCCAGTTTGCATGTCATCTTGCTTCCTACATCTTCCAAAACAAGGCACACCAAATCCACCCTAGTTCCAGCAGGTAGATTACAGGCTAAGTAAAACTGGTTTTCTTGAGCAGGATTAGCTTGAGGTGCTTCTGAGATAATCCGTCTGCCTTCCAGGCACCCTCTAAATACTTAGAGGCACCTATTTGTCATCACTGCTGCATTATCCTTGAAAAATGCATCATTCTTGCACGATGGAGCTACCTGATCTTCAGGGCGGGAGTGTGCATGCCTCCTACCTTGTGTGTATATCTTCTGGGGAGAAAAATAGTTTGTGGCCTGCATATTTCAAGCTCAACACCAGGACTGCTCAGATATTACAGGGAGACACATTGCTGAACTCTGACCAGCCTGTCCCAACAGTGCAGTATGGCATCCAGCTGAGCTACAGGAATGTGGCATGGTAGGTCTTCAAAAAAATGACCATTCAGCAGAGCTAAATGAGTAGTTTCCATTTTTCACAGCAGATACAAAGGGGCACAAACAGTCCACCTGGGCAATTATCAATGTTCTGTTAAGTGCAACATGATGGCAAGGCAGCCTGGAAAACTGAAAAAATACAGCAAGTCTTGTTCATACTTGTACCAAATTTTCTTGGACTCAAAGAATTTCTCTAAGATTTAAACAAATAACAGGATCAGACGGTTTTAAGAAGCTCCCGCAGGCTCGTTAGAGGATTGATTCAGCCTCCAGTGCAGTCATAGAATCACAGAATCATAGAATCATTTAGGTTGGAAAAGATCTTTAAGGCCACTGAGTCCAATCATTAAGCTAATACTGACAAGCCCACCATTTAACCATGTCACTAAGTGAAACATCTACACATCTTTTAAATCCCTCCATGGATGGTGACTCCACCACTTCCATGGGCAACCTGTTCCAGGGCTTGACAACCTTTCTAGTGAAGAAATTTTTCCTAATGTCCAACCTAAACCTCCTTTCAGGGAGTTGTAGAGAGCAAGAAGGTCTCCCCTGAGCCTCCTTTTCTCCAGGCTCAACAACCCCAGGACCCTCAGCCGCTCCTCATAAGACTTGTTCTCTAGACCTTTCACCAGCTTCATTGCCCTTCTTTGGACATGATCCAGCATCTCAATGTCTTTAAGTTTAATGTCAGTAAGTTTTAAAAAAAAATAAATCTCTAACTCAAAAACAACCAGCTGAGGATCTCTCACCCTGACTTTAGTGGGAGCACGACCAGGCTGCTTGCCAGCACCTCTGGCTTTGCTGCAGTAGGAGTGACGTTCAGGTATGCGTGACCACTCACCATCAGATTTCTTTACAATTACAAGCTTTGAAGTCAGAGTGCTTTGCTCTCCTTCCACAAACCATTTTCACTCAAAACAATAACTATTTAAACAGGAGCCTCACCAAAGCCATTCCAGTTTTTTTTTTTACTCTGTCAACAATAAAATATAGTCAAATCACAAAAACAGAGAAACCTGCCTGCTCCCTAGTACCTATTCAGCATAGGCTGGATGTCCCAATGGTGCACCAGCTCCATTATTTTTCAGTGCTGCAAGAGAAGGCACCAGTGGCTTCACCCAATATTACACTGAAACACTAGAAAGAATAAAACTGAGCAAATTACTCCTTTTGGCTGAAAATCTTGTTAAGCTCCTCCCTAGAGCAACCCCTGCAAGTTGTCTTTTCATAGCCAGTGGGGCTGCTAGAGGCTTGAATGCGATTCGTGGACCTCATCCTGCCTGTTCAGAGCAAAAGATAACACCTGCGGGAAGCAGGCGAAAGGTTAAAACCTGGTACCTCTGTGTTTTCCTAAGAGCAGAGCCTGGCACCAGAACAGAGGCTGGGAACAATGGCAGGAGCATTGTGCGTGTTTTCTTTTCCCTTAAAGTAACATTTTTGCTGCAGTGTCATCTTTCTGCTCAGCCAAGCAGGCGCTCTGGGTCACATCAGCTGCGTGAGCCGTCAGCAGATTTTTCTGGCCCTTTCAAAAGATCTTCAGGCATTGTATTAAGAAGCCAAATCGGTGAAAAAAACAGGGGGTGGAAAAAAAAAAAGTCGACAGACTGCCCACACGTTTTACCGGTCAGGCGCTCGCATGACTGTGAAATAATCAGCATTCTTTTGGTGAAATGTAGCAGCTTTAAACCAGCAATCTGGCCTGGCTCACTGGAAAACAGTGTGCTTTCTCGAAAATGCTAAAATCCAGGGTATTACAGCCTGACAGCTTCAAAATTCCTCAGACCTCCCATAGGAATCGCTCACAAAAGAGCAGGCTATTCCCCAGGGCTGGATGTCAGGGAAACAGCCCCTCTGATGGAAAACCCTAAGGGGAGGCATACTTCCATTTACACTATCTTTTATGTTTTGGCTAAGTGGCTTGTTTATAATCATTGGATTTGGGCAAGAGAGACTTCACCTCTCCTCACAGTTGCTGTAAGGCAGCAATAAGAGCTCTGGGGCCTGCTGGGTCACTTCCCAAGCAGAGAAGAGAGGAGATAATTTCTTAGGGTATTTCACTTATTTTGGCAAGCATCCTCCAGCAGACATGGACCTAGGTAGAGATGTCCCTACTTGTGTAGGGGACCTAGGTAGAGATGTCCCTACTTGTGTAGGGAGGTTGGACAAGATGACTTCTCGAGGTCCCTTCCAGCCTAAAACATTCTATGATTCTAAAAAGAGCATGGAGGACACATGGAGGCCACAGCCTTTTGCACAAGCAGAACCCATTTCTAAGAGCCACCACGCACCAGCAGAGCAGAGAGAGAAGAGGCATGGAACAAACTTCATCACTATTTGCCAGGACAACCAGAAAAAACACAGCATTTTTAAAATTAAGCAGCATTTTTAAAAAGAAACAGCATGTTCTGGAAACCCCACCCTTTCTATATAAAATTTGTTCAAGGACTATTGCTAGCCCAAACAAAAGAAAGTAAGGAGTTACATATGGGACTTCCATAAATAATAGCTACCACCAGTCTCTGTGGTTACAGTAAGAAGGAACAGGTTGTTAAAACTGGAGAAGACAAAAGTTTAATTGCTCATCATTTTGCCACAAAGAATCATCTGGGCTAAGACCTTTCCATGCTTGGGAGATGTAACTACATTCTTATGAGGGAAAAATAGGAGGAGAATGTCTAATTAGGAATACTATGATTTGGCATATGCACACATGAGATGAATTAAGGCAGAAAAGGACATTTTCTTCAATTCTTTGTTTTTGCAACCTTCATAATTTGTTCGATGTCATTTTATGTATTTGTATGTATACTTAATGGATGGTAAGTGAATGCTAATTCCTAGTACTTGTGAAACAGAGGAGTCGAACATTGCTGCACATTAAATAACAGATTATGGTCTTAATTTTTATTTGTCTAGGACTAAAAGAGTGTCCTTCAAGCTTTCACTCTCCCTGCTGCCTCTTCTCATGTGAATTTCCCTGTTTGCACTGTAGTGAAAGACAGATAAAGTCATTTATAAAATGAGATGCTGGCCTGAAATGCAAATCAGAGGAAGAAGGGGTCTTCATACAGATTCAGTAGGTTATCAGGTATTTACCTGCCCAGTAATCAATCCTGGTGCCTGATCAGCTTCAGGGGATGGACCCAGCAGGAGCACAAAGGCTCTTTATTCCTTCTGCTCATGTTGTGACTCTGCTGTAAAGCCTAATTCGCTGGGAAGGGCAAGGTGGAGCTGGACATAGGGCCTATCAGGTAACGTTAATGTTCAGCCAAGATATGGACCTTGTGTTTGAACGAGACAGACAGTCTTTGAAGAACATAATCTGTGTTGCCAACAATGGCTGGAGTGAAAGGAACTCGCTCTGGTTACCTTATAGGATGGACTGGTAAAGTCTAGTTGGATTCTTATCAAGATGTTGGGTTTGGGGTTTTTTTTAATCATTGATTCGTATGGTAATGGCTGTGAATACAAAATGTAAGGTCTTCAAAGGGAGGAAACATGAGAAGGGTATAGCTTTACCCAGTTCATGTTAAGGTTGCATGCTTTTGTTCTGTGGGTTTTTTTTAAATCTATAAACCCTGATATCTTCGCGGGGACTAATCCTACCCATGTCTTTTCAGATTCCCTCCAATTCTAGCTGGATACAGGCTCATCAGCAGCAGTGGAAAGCAGCAGATCTCCTGGGGTGCTGTGTTTCTCAGATTGACCTTAGCTCTGTTTACCCTTGCTTCAAAAGTTTGGGCCAACATCTGCTAAATAAACTGGAGAGCTGGGGAGATGGGGACAGAGAGGGTGAGTTAAAAACAAATGGGATTGTTCTGAAATGAGAGAGTAGCTCTAGGGAGACTACTGTGGGTCAGACATAGATGCAATTCCCTTTGAATCAATAGAAAGCTTTCTTTTGACATCGCTAATCCAATTTTGAAGCATGCAGAACATACCTGTCCAAAGGCAGTGTTTCTTATTCAGATTGAAGCACTCTTCAAAATACCCAGCCAAGCCACACTACTATTTCTTCTGTTTCCTCTTCATTTGCAGCACACTGAAATACCCACATACTTCACCTGTGCATGCAGTAGCGGCTGTGCTCATACAGTAAGTCAAGAAGGGCAGCAGCTTATATTTAAGATAACAGAATGTTTCCTCTGCTACCTAAATTCAAGTTAATCAACCCAACAGCATCCATCTGCAAGCATGGGGGCTAGAAAGGTCTTTCCAAAGCCAATGGTGTGTTCATTCCAACACATCATGGTTTAACCCCTCACTACCAGCAATTACAGCATTTCAGAAGCCATCACAGTTTGTCTCTGCCTGACTATGTCACACTTTGGACTTCAGGGCTGGTCCCCAGGCCAGTGACCTGCACAGCATCACTATTCTGCAATCATACTCCCTCCAGGTGTTTGCCAGGGGCGTGATAACCGAAGCACACTCACTCTTAGTGAGTGTAAATGGACACGAGGATGCTCAGTGCTTTGCTGAAGAAGTTCAACACCTTTGATAGATCGGACATGCAGGTATTGCATCACATCCACAGCCTTCTTCATTTGAACCCCTTGCCAGCTAGACTATCATCTAGGCACTAATTCTGAAATGCAGTAACACTGGATGAGACATCATGTGCTTCTGCCTCCAGAAAGACAGAAGTAAACATTATAAAGTCTTGGACAGAGCTGGGGGGGAGGGGAAGAAGGTCATCCTAAAGGATTTTATCATTGTAATGATGAGGCTGCATAAGAGTGATCTCAGTCTCACTCAGGAGGCTCCAATGTAGACAATACATGAGGGCAAATCTGCAGCTTCTTGAGTTTTCAGAGGATGCTTGAGCTTTGTGGGCCAAAGTACGACTTTGTTGTAGCAGCTATATGCACACTAGGAAGTCACTGACTGCATAGCATACCATTATATACCAGTAAAGCACTCCTTAAATAACTGTATCCTCAGCGTATGACTTTAAAGCATCAGGATTAACATCCCTTAAAAAAGGAAAACTGGGTAATATGAGAGCAGATATTCCCATTATCAACATATCTACATATTTTTTAATCCCAACCAGCACGTGGCCCTGGTATTATCTCATGGCAGTATGTTCCAGAGCTTATCTAGAATAACTTTGCTTTTCATCACCTTCAAAGTTCCCTGAATACTTCCTTGTTCACCTGTCATGCTGCCTTTGGCTTACTGGACAGCTCTGTTCATACTCAAGGCATCTGAGAAAGAAACAGATCCCAGCTGACTCAAAGACACTGCCCAGAAATAAAAGGCAAACGAGGGCCTCCTTGACAGCAAGTTGTCTGAGACTGCTTTTCATACACAGCACTAGTGTCACCTGAGGTGAGTACAAGGCCAAGAATACAATCTTAATACTATACAGTGCTTTATAGCAAATCTTGAAGCCTCGAGCAATCAGAAGTAGCTAAGTAGTCAAGAAAACTGGGTATAAAGCAGTATTTCTTAAAGATGTCAATTAACTGGGAATCTGCTTTGGTATGAATACTGATTTTCTAGACATGAAAAGGTGATGTTGAGTTTCCACAAAGCTTCATTGGCTCACACCAACCACACAGAGAAATTAAATGAAGTGGAACTCTTCTTGTCCAAAAGCACCTTGCTGAGCTACACTGGAAATTTTCAGTGAGCATGAGATGGGGACCAGTAAGGTGAGCTGGTCAGTCACCGAGCAGGAAACCACCCAGCATTACGCATAGTGGAGTTCTTCTGAAAGGGTTCATTGGGTAAATCTTACTAAAGTTATCATTAACAGCTTTGGTATCAGAGCACAGCATGGTGTTTAGAGGCTGGAAGGCTCCACCTCAGATCTCCAACCTGTTCACCATTCCAGGGGCAGAGCTGGATGCCACATCTCCAGAGGAATATGATTATAGGCAACCTGGCGCTTCCCAATCAAAGTATTTCTGGGAAGCAGCATTTCACACCCAGGTAACTCATGCAGACGCTGGTGATGGCAAAGACAAAAGGGAATTCTCTCAGGTCAGTCAGGAAGACTGCTGACTACAAGGATTTAAACCATCATTTGTTAAGTGCTAGATGAGAACAGTAACCACTAAACCAGTCTTTCTCCCCTCTAGGTTACATGTCCTTGAATTCCTCTCAATCTCAGGAACATCAATCCCACATTGGGATATTTAAGGGTTAAATAAGGTTTACAAAGCATTTTCTCTGCTGATGGTAAAAAGTTTGAAACATATTAACAAAAAAATCAATAAAAATTGCAAAGGAAAATATTGATAACCATCACAGTGCAAACTCCCTGAACCCTATTTGTAGTCAAAATACTAAGCCTGTTGAGTTCAACTTTAGAAGAAGCAGGGAGTTAAAATCTGTGTCACTCAGTAGCTCCTGGCAAACTCTTCTTGGCTTTATGGTTATGCTTCTAACTCCTCTCAATTTAATGGCATAGGTTTCCCTATTTTTAGATCACAACTTAAGGCAGCTCCAGTTTTTTACCCCTGCATTATTTTTTAACCAGAATGTGGTCATTAAACTTAGCAGCAAAGGAGCTAGGGTGCCCTTTAAATAAAAATAAACCAAACACCATACATGTGGAATAACTACACGGCTGGAGAAAGGAAATAGCTCCCAGGGGCTGACAGATCTCTTGAGTTTCCACTTCGCTGGCCCATGAGGCAGGGCTGGTGCTGGGAGTCCCGAGACCCCAGTGGTGCCAGGGCACTTGGCGGCTGAGGGAGAAGCTGCCTTGGCACAAGCCTCATGTTGAGCGCAGGTCACTAACAGATCTGCAGAGAGTGTCAGTCCACAACACTTTGGTTGGATTATAACCAAATGACCCCCAATTTAATGCAATAACCAGGGTGAATTATGGCATCTTGCTGCCTCCTCTCTGCCCGGCTGCGGTCAGGCTGGGGGGACTGGGCACGAGGAGGGCATGCCGTCCTCCAGATTGTTTTGAAACAACAAGAAAAAAGCTTATCGTAATCCTCCTGGCAATTAGAGCCCTGGCTGGCTGTAAAGTGTAATGCATTTATCAAAACCTCCTTTGAAGGCGCTGAGGGAAGTGAATTTGAAGCTGTTGGGGACTGCAGGAGTAAGAGAGCCCAGCTGCTCCCGGGGAGCCTGAACTGGGGTGAGGGGGCAGAGGGAGGAGGGAGAATTCCCTTGCCTGGAACATGCACATTTTCCATCAGCCTGTTTGTGCAAGGATAAATAAAACGTTATCTCTCTCAGTGTATCTCTCAAAGCTCAGTGGATTACAGCTGGCATGCTCCGGGGGCTCTTCCTGCAAGGTTCGCCAAAAAGTTAGCCACCCTTGGAGCCATAAATCATCCCAAACCAGGCTGCTTCTCCCCTCCTCCCCATCAATGTGAGAAAAATCCAGTGTTTAAAAAAAGGAGAGAAAGTTGCCAGTTTTGTGCAATGTCAGGAGGACAAAACTGGCAGCTTTGGCCTTTTTTACAACATGCATCAGCACCAGTTTCCCTGTGGCAGTTCATACACAGCGGCACGTTGAAGGGGATCATCTCCCCTTGCCACACAACGAGGCTCTGGTCCAGCAGCCTGAGGTGGGATTACAACAGTACAGTCTTGTAAAAAATGTCTAGAAGTAACAGGCTAGAGCAGCATTCCCAGACCTCTACCACCACAGACTGGGTATGCTCCAGACCCCTTCCATTTCCCACTTAGGGCCCACTGCTCTCTCTGCAGCCCTACAGACCTCTGGACATCATTTTCCCTACGGACCTCTGGACATTGTTTTCCCTTTCTTCCTTCCTCACAATTATAAGTTGTTTCCTTGAAGGGCAGGAGGAAAAAAATTGCTCATGATGCTCTCTCCTTATGTGCTGGTGTGGGCTTGCAACCTTTTCAGCTGCAGGGCATCCTTCATCTCTTGGAGAAAAGACCATCCTCCCTTTGAGCAAAGACCATATCCCTGAATTTTTATGCTGTAATATAAGTAGTCTCCCCAACACAACCAGGGAGGTTGCTCAGCACACCATGCCTCTCCTGCCTCAGGGAAAGCAGCTGAGTCCAACCCATGGTGCAGCTATCCAAGGCTACTAGGGCTCTTTGCAGAAGCATGTTAGCATACATACACGCTGAGCAAGAAAAAGGATGCCAGAATAGGGAGCAAAAGCTGGGGAAGGACGGGATCAAGAAGATGGGAAAGTAAAGACGAATTAAAGATTAGTTAAATTGTCCTGAGTAAAATATCTGCAGAGAGCAGGACCCCTGTGCCATCCCCCTGCATTTCCTCCCTGCACAGGGTGGGATTTCTCTTTATTCCATATAGATGCACAATCCTACATCCTCTTCCAAAACAGCTTCTCTCCTCTGCACAGTTTCATTCATCCAAAACCACTGAACAATCATTGCCTCGAGCATTTTTTTTTTAATCACTCCCAAATGCCTTTCCTTTGGGGAATTCCTGCTGAGATCCCAAGCTGGGTTCTCCGCTGGAGTAAATCAGCCTAGCTACACTACCTGGGTTGCTGATTTACATCTAGGAGAGATCTACCCTCCTCCCAGCCAACTCCACTCCCTACACTCACCCGGGCACAAGCCTCACCTAAAAAACTCCCAGCAAAGCCTTGCAGCATCCTCCCCTGCACAGGGCTATTCCTGGGATTCAAGGAATGTGGGCATTACATTGCTATGAAAAGGGGCAGTGTACTGAATTTATACACGGGAAGGTTGCAGGGATGAGAGTCAGGGTGTAAGTAGCCTTACATCTGTGACAATGTTACAGGGGTGACAACAGCAAAAAAACTTTGATCAATCCCAGAGTACAAATGCAGGTTTATATTCTTGCCATCTGGCAGAGTATCATGTTAAGAGCTGAGCAGACAACAGTGCATGCTACTACACAGTGTACTATATACCAATAAAAGCTGAATGGATCTACAATAAAGCAGACTTTTGAAATAGCTGTGAAAGGGAAATCTAGGCCACTAAGTGCTGTTAGAAACAATGTCCTTATATTTTTTTCCCTTCCCTTACTATTCTCCTCTGTCTTGCTTCTGCTCTTGGGATTCCTCTTCCCTCCCTTTTCCCAGCCCTGGTAGCTGCACAGAGAGCTATCAAGTGAAATGCTGAACCTAAACTAAAGGTTGTGTTCATTCAACAAGCATTAAATAACGGTCAGGAGGGGCAGACTGGCAGCTGCCTTCACAGCTGAGGCCAATCCCCCTCCATAAATGGTGAAGCCCAGCATCTCCAGGACTGGAGGAGGTGACTGCAGTCTCTTCTTTCCTGCTTCTCCCTCCCCTACTCAGCACAAAGGCGTAAGAGACCCATGCTGATCCAGCGACCCATGGATAAAATCCTGGACTAGTGTAATCACAGTTTTTTGCACTTCTCCAGAGCTCCTTCAGCACAAGGAGCTCTGATCATTCTCTGGACCTTGCCTAACGCAGCTAAAAACTCCCAAATGTGATCAAAACACCACTGCTTAGTGGCCAACATTGCTCTGCGTACATGTCAAATGCATAAGTCTTAGCTCAAATGTCTTTCATTAGAAACTAAGTGGACACACTCTGCCCCTCACTTCCCACATGCCAAAGCACATTTGCTTTGACACATGCAGTAGTGACTTAGGTGGTGTTATTTGGGTTGCAAAGAAACAAGAGTCTCCCTCCAATGGGGATCAGGAGAGATAAACCCTTATTTCACTCATGATTTCACCATAGCTTAAGTCTATTTGCCCAGGCTAGTTTCAAAGTCAGGAAGAGATTCTACCCATTCTGGTTCTCCGAAACCAGTTTCAACACCAAGACCAGCACTTCTGTGTTATTCGACTTCACAGGCCACAGACCTCAACACAAAACATGCTTGGTACCATTCTTCACAACACGCTGTATAAACTGTCTGAGCTACCAAATCATCACACCCACTGGATACAGACAGACATGAACACATAAATGTCAAGATGTACTCTCCAGTGGTGCACTGGTGAAAATACCAGGGACAATGGCACATCATCGAAGAGACCCCATGGGATCCCTCCTCTCTGTTTTGAGTATGTATTTCCCATTAAAATGAATATTAGCCAGCAAGTAAACAGAAGAAAACTTTATCCTGGCAGTTCGGTCTCATTGTTACTAAGTTTTCCTATCAGGAAATACAATGGTCTCAGAAGGGAAGCAATGGAAACTATCACTCGAAACAACTGAACAGGTTGCTAGATTAGACACTACAGGGACCAGCCCAGACCTGGCAGGAAGACCCAATAAGCCCTATTCTTCCTCTTTGGCATCTGCGATCCCACAATTGCTCAGTCATTTCAATAAATCCTTCAGCTCTTCTATCAGATTTCATTTATTTATGGGCTTAATTGTCAAAAACTCGCTGTCTGTCATTCAAGCCAGCTTTTCATCTTCGACTGCAACTCCAAGCTTTCCAAACATGCTCAACACCCAAGAGGATATCTTCGGAAAGTCCCAGAGGAGGTGGCATTACTTTGGCAAGACTCTGAAGTACTAAGGGTTTATTTGATGACTGCCTGACTCTTCAACAGGAGGAAATGTTTGCATGATGTTCTTATGGATGTTCACACTGTCAAAAGGGCTAGATACTATTTTCCCAAAGTAACTTGACCCATTTAATGAACTTCTCTGGGAAAGTCAGTTGAGTATCTCTGACATCTGACCACAGACACTCTGGTATTAACCATCCCCTTTATCTCACTATATTTTTGTTGATAGCTGAACTATGCAATGCAGTGGTTCTGGCATCCCAGCAATGGCTAGTTATCAGGAGCAAGAAAGCACGAGGTCTGGGAACTCGTTGAAAACATTCAGAGGAGATACGTGAGGGACTGGGAGAGATTAGACAGGGTTTGCTGGGACTCCAGGAATTCCTGCAATTCAGGAGTTACATGGCGAGATTTCTTTTTTTTGCATGGGACAGCAGGAAGCAGGAAGATGGAATTTCCATTTTTCTTTAAAGTTGTTTTTGCAAAACTGTCACACATACACAGCTTCTCCTGTTTTTAATCCACTGTTTCAACCAGCTGGGGTACCCAGGGCAAGTCCTCAGAGTAGCAACCCTCATGTAAACTGGAGAGGCTCAACCAGGCTCTCATTTCACCAGGAGCTAGACTTTGGAGCCTGACTGACAACATCCACAGCTGCTTCCCCAACAATTCACCACTTAGAAAGGGCTAATTAGTATGAGGTAATTAGTTTCAGGCAAAGAATGTTTGAAAAATAATCTGTATGTGTAAGGTCAGCCATCCAAGGTTTTGTTCAACATGCGGGGTTTTTTTTTTTTCTCTACTGCTGAAACAGATCCCAGAAAGGTGATGTAAGACACCCAAACTACGCAGATGATGGAGATTCAGAGAATCAAGTGCTGAAACAAACTAAAATGCTTAAGGATGCAATTTCAACCCTAAATGCTCCTGATGTAACAGACATATAAAATGTGAAAGTTCCATGGACAATGCTTATTATCCTAATAGCTCATCTCCTTCTTCCAGACACCCCCACACCTTGGTTCTTGGTTTGACAGGGGAAACAAACAAGACAACACAAAAGCCAACCAGCAGAAGACGGATGTGCTGACAATGAGGTCTTGCAAGACTCGCAGCTACATTCATTTGCCACTCGGCTCCTGCCCGGTCATGGGGCAGCTGTGAAAACAAGGCCACTGGGAAACCACCATGTGAAGCCAGCATGGAAATGCCAACACGACCCCAGCGTAATAGCAGACAACCTCAGCCACAGATGCTACAGTGAGAGCTTTCTTGCATTGTTGTTGGTTTTTCCCTAAAATAACCTGTAAGATAAAGACAGTCAGTGATTAGATAAGTGCCATCTCCCCTGATACATGTTTGCCCATTATCTGCTCCTGACACCTAATATCTAACTGCACTGAAACATCCCAGCAGGACAGGCTGTTCCAAGAGGGACTGACTGGGGGGGGGGTAAAAAAAAGAAAAAAGCCTGCTGGCACATCGAAGAATGAAAAGGTGGCATTCCAGCAGGGTTAGGATGTCAATAGGGGCATTTCAGCTGCAAGAGTGCAAAAGGTTACTTCTAGGAAAGGTTGGCTGCCTCTCAGAAGGACATCCAGGTTTCAAACCATTGGGTCTGGTAAGGGTTCCTGTCCACAAAAACAGTCGCATGCTCTATGTCGACAAGACCTGGGCTTTTCCCTCTTTCCTTCCTGTTTATAGCACATTGCTTCAGGGACACCAATGAGATCAGAGGCTCTCTGTGCTCCAGAGAGAGACAGTCCCTGCCTCACCATACCTAAAATCTGCACAGAAAAAGCAACAGGGAAAAGGAAGCATTATCAATTCTCAAGGAGTTTTTTGTTGATATCTTTTTGGGGGCTCATTGGTTGTTTTTTAACTGATTCATTTCACTGATCCACACATGAACAACTTGATCAGCACAGCTAGTGGAGCAGCACAATGCAGCACAGGAACAGATGACCAGGGATGAGAAGGTAGGAGGTTGGACCCTGCCTGAAAAAAAAGCAGTTTGAAGTACACTGCTATCTCCCAAAGCAACACAGGGGGCCTGCAGCAGAGTCCTGTTACCCCATGTTTCAGCCTAGAAGGATGAGATCCACTTGCCTTCCTATTATTTGGTAACCAAGCAGCCAGCTCAAGTGGTGGAAGAGCTACCTTCTAAGCCCCGTGGGCTCTAGGACCGACATAAGTCACCCTGCCCCTGAATGCAGGACTGTTCGTAAGCATGTCCACCATAAACATGACATTGTTTAAGTGTTTGTTGTAAACCAAACAGGAAGACATCACTAATTTAGGAACCTCATGCTGTCCATGCTAGCAAGAGAAAAATCATTAATCCTTAAAAAGCAGCAAAGGAAAATTCTGGAGACTAGCTCTGCTGACAATTTTTGGCTGTAAGGTTTGTCTTCTACATTGTCTCCTCTCATGACAAAGTGGTTTTGGGTTGTGATCTGCAGATGCATGGAAAACACCTAATGCCCAGGAAAAAGGCAGAGGTTTTGGGATTAGTTTGCAGTGCTTTGTGGCTTGCACATCAAAAAAGCAACGTGTACATCCAAAACAGTTATGACACAGCATAAGAGGTTCACTGTCCCCAAAAACTGTGACATACTTCTCCATCCTCTGACATGCTTGCCACATGCCTCTGAATACAGTTTTATCCAATGTAAAATGTAGTTCACAGCACTCAGGGATGTTGCTTTACTTGGCTTTGAAATCTGCCTGGAAGCATCTCAGTTATCCAGTGCTGGAAATGGTCATGATGCATTAGATTGCTATTCTGCCAAAGATCTGTCCAAGTATCTTACAGCCCTAAAACCACTCTGAGCCCTCTAATCTAAGCAGAAGCAGTAGTGCTTGATTCTTGGTCCAGACTCAGTTCACTCAGGTTATAGGATTTGAGACCTAATCATAATTGGGCTGCAGAACTCATTGATGATGCTGGAATTGTCTAGGCTGTTCTGATCAGATTCATACCACCTGGAGAAGCATTAGAAGGCTCCCAAACCCGCCTCACACTGCTGTAACATCATTCCTGTGCATTTAGCATTCCTCATGCTAAATGAGACCAAATTCAGAAAACAGAACTCTCTGGTCATGCAATCCAAATCCAAAACCCATTAAGTCTGGATTTGGACTTAACAAAAGCGTTTCCTACACATAAAAATTAGCATGTATATGTAACGGATGAAGTCTTCAATTGGTATTCATTCCTTGTGGAATAATATGCCATAAACAGAAGTTTTACTATAGGTACTGTTGGGTCCTATTTGTCATACAGGCCATTGGTTCACAAGATGACAGCAACTGTTCTACATGTAAAAGCAAAAGGAATGCATGCAGCTCTGCTGGGGGTGGGTGATGAGCCAGCTGAGCGTTCATGGGTCAGGATTACAGAGCAGACCACTGTGCTCAATGTTGAGATGGTTGTCTCTAACAGACCATCTGCTCAGGAAAAAGAAGTAGATGAAACCTTCGGACAACTGGAAGAAGCCTCACATTCACAGGACCTGGTCTGCATGGGGGACTTGATACTCCTACTCACATTTTTTTCAAAACTTCTACCTCTTCACAAGTATGTTGGTCTCAACAAAAGCACAAAAACAATTTCAGGAAAGTTTCACTTCACAAAAATGTTCCCATCACCCCTAGTGGTGACTTATCTTTAAGTATATACAACAGGAGTCCAGCTGCAATGTTTGTGTTGTATAAACCTGGTGTGACTCTGCTGAAGTCAGCAGATGTGGTCCAGATCTGCAGTGCTTTCTTGGAATGAAGAACTTTGCCTTCTATTTATAACATACTTCCTTGCTAAAGAAATAGCCTTGAAATGGCATTTACTTTTCCAGTAAATGATTTAGGAAAAGAAACAAAAAAAGACCATCAATTACCAAAAAAATCCTTACAACTGGCAAAAAATAGTTAATGGTCCAAGTTTTGCTGTTACACTGACACAAAGCTGGAGTCATTCTGATCTTGTCATTAAGATGACTGCACATAAACCCTAATTTAAACAGGCAGCAGAAAGCTGTTCTCATGCAAATAATACACAAATCTGTCAGGAATTGATAATACTTAGCTCAATTTGACAGCTTTGCATACCATCAGACAAGTATTGATGATAAATAAAGATAATGAATGAGAAACTTGTGTTTAACAGCCTAAGCAGTGAATAACTAAAGACAGACAGACAGATGACATCTGTCAGCACATGGAAAGGATCCACTAATTGCGCTGCATTTAAGTGGCAAAACTGGACAGCTTTTCTTGGTTTGTTTTGCAGAAAGAGAAACTTAGGAGGAAGTTTAAAATGAAGGTGCTTATCTGTGGCTGCAGCTCCCCCATGAGCAGGATGATGCCATATCCGCCAGGCACCTTTCAGGTGTCCTACCCCCAGCTCCTCTGCTCCACAAGGGAACCAGGACACCAACAACACCCCCCCACTCCCCAGACTTAGATTTTCCTCCCATTAGTCAGGAGACTTTCCTGTTTGCTTTACTCCCTTTTCTTTAATGTCTCTAAGGTTGATCTTTCCAACATAAGTCCCATTCATATTTAATCTTTGCCTCTATTTAACTTGTCAAGGCTCTAATAAATGAGGAGAGCACTCTTGGCTGAAGGTTCTCCTCTGATCTGCTCAGTCCAAATAGGGACACGGAAGTGGATATACACTTCAAATGATACAGGTCATGTCTTGGAGGACACAAGTGAGACTGCAGCCAGCAGCAGGGAGTTCAGGCACCCAGGCCACACAGCAGACCCACCACCATACCTCTTCATACTGAGATAGATATCAGGCTCCAGCACCTACCCTAGCCTTGTTTGCATGCCCCAGTTAATCCCCACGACAACAGAGGAAGCCTCCAAAGGGTGAAAATGGCCACTGAGTAGGTCAAGTAAAAGCAATTTCAAGGACTGCAGGAAGCTGGGATGTGGAGGTCATCCATGGTCTCCTCCCACTTGGAAAAACACCACTGTAGAGGGTCTCTTCACCTTTTTTTTGGCAGCAGGGACTAAGCCCACTCCTTTAGGCCCAAGGGAGCTGCTTTGGCTCCAAGGCCTCATTCATCAGTGCAACTTCAGCTGGAGAAATGGGACAAATCCTATAAACATCCTTTAAACAAAAGTATAGGACATCTGATGGGACAAGAGCTGACCCTGGCCAGCTGAAAAGGTCACAAACATCAGAAAACAAGGCTAACTGCTACATTTCAGAAATATTGCTTCTATTTGACTGCACTTATAGCCCCAGAGCTGGCTCCTGGTTGCCCAGGACCTTCCCCTCTGTCCCATCTGTCGTACACTGCCCCACTCCTGGACCCTTGCCCACTAGTACTGACCACACACCAGACCCACCAGCCACCTTAGAAGTTTACCGTCACCATGCCCTATCCATCACATCATGCTACATCCATGTCACATCCTGTCACACCCTACACACCACACCACCCAGCCCGCCTCCTCATAGCACCCATTGCAGCAGATCTGGACCACCACCTCAGCAGAGAGAATGAAGCACAGGCCCATCTCTGCCTCTGCTGTCAATTTTTCCTCCCCTGACCTCCACATCAGTAGACATTTATCTGAAAAAAGTCACCTTTGAAGCCAAAACTCACGATGGGAAGAGGAGACCTTTCCGTCCATGTTGTCCAGACGCTCCGGCAAGAGGCACTATCTCAGGCTTGGCTCCCCCTCAGTCCCCAGACAAACGTGGCTTCCCTCTTGACTTGCTATTTAAAAACCGTCCCAAGACTGGCATTTGGAGGTTTCAGATTAACGACCTGGAGGCCATTAGCAGGCGGGTGATGTCCCTGTCTGCTGTGAAGTGCTGGGTGTCCCCACAGCAGAGCCTCCATGTCAGACCAGCCCAATCATTTATTGGTGGCTTTGTCTTATTTTTTAATTTAAGGAGGACCTTTTCCTAAAATGGATTAGAAGCTCCAATTCCAGGGGAGAGGAGGCTCAGTCACGGGTATATATTGCATAAATTTAAGGGTTTATTGCATTTACACATCCCCTTCTCAGCACATTTTACCAGAATAGCTCTTTATCTGCAGATGTGGCTCATTGACCTGGGCTGAACGCAGAGCCCGCACCAAGGCAGACAACACAACCAAGATCATTTGGCTCCAAGTTGTGTCCCTCCACCCAGCCTGCTCCTCTAAAGATCCAACCTTCCCAGTCCACCAGGCAGGGTATTGAAAGCAGGAGCCATCCAGAGGTAAGCAGAAGGTGTGTATTTTGTCTCATGTACCATTTCAGAGATTTTGAAAACCAGATTGATGTGGAGCAGCAGCAACACCTGAAATGTGGATATTGTCTTAAAAGAAAAACCTTATTTTCAAGAAGATTGTTTAGGTCTGAAGTTCAGTAAATCCCACACAACTCTGTGAGGTGCTTTCATTTCAAGGGGACGCGACTGCGATTTCTGAGGGAAAATAGTTTTTCTCCCTGCTTTTTCTCTAATTCACTATATCAGAGCTAATGTAATTACACACATGGAAGAGAGAAAGTGTGTATTTGTCATCTACAGTGATGTGAAATGGGCTAAAGTCCTGTGACATTGATACAGTAGGGTTTTACATCATAATTATTATGGCAGTTCCCCCAAGGTCCCAGTCAGGGTCAGAGCACCGATCGAATGAGGGATGGTGCAAACACACAACAAGAGGTCATGTCCAAATGGAGTGACCAGACAGAAAGCAGGACGATGAACAGAGCTACGAAATGAACTGGTCAAGGTCCCACAGCAGATTAATTGCAGAGGCAGGTCACAACAGCCTTCACACAGGTCTGCACAACCAGAAGTGAGCAGACACTTCAAAAGCAGACTCATGCTATAAGGAAAGGGCCTCCTCTTTACAGCTCACAGCTGCACTCTCAGTTTCTGTGTCAAACTGGGACCAAAACAACACTGTCAGTAGATGGTGATATCATTTAATACCTTTGCTCACTTAGTGCACCTCACCAAAAAAAACCTGCAGACATTTTGTGTTGGTTTGAGATGCAGGTGGAGTCCAGTGCTCTCAGGATTTAGCTGTACTGCAGGATGAGGAGCCTGGAGAGACTGATGGGGAGTAAAGGGAAAGAAATATCCATCAAGAAGAGTAAAATTAAACAACTGCAAGAGGATTGACAGTGGTGGGGCTTTGGTGATAAAAATCAGGTGCAAAACACAAACTGGCTTTAGCATTCAGAAGCAACTCAAAAAACAACCACGGGAACATTGACAGGCATTTATGTCACCCTTGTGCAAGCACAAGGCAGCTTCATGCAGATGGGGTAACATGCTTGAGCTGTAAACATCTGAAGGGCTGAAGTGACAATCCCCAAAGCCAGTGGATGGGAAGAGCCTCAATTACAGTGGGTTAAACCTCTCAGCAAGTTGTGGGACTGGCCTGACATTTTACACAGCCGTGCTGCACCCTACAAGCCATGGAGTGTTACACTCCCTTCCACATGTCCAGTGATGACAGCACAGCAATGAGATGGCATCATCTCTTGGGTAACACCATCAAGTCACAGCACGCAAAGAGAGGGGCTGGAAGCCAGAGGGGCAACCTGTGGAGATCCACCAAGTTGTTACCCTGAAATTCCTAAATTGCTGGTGCCTGCTAAAAGAAGTGGCTCCTATGGAAGAGATCTCATTTTTAAAAAAAAGAACAAAAACAATTGCATTTTAATCCCAAGAAGCGCATAACTGAAGTCCATGGAAAATCTAGTCTAGGATCCCTACAAGATAAGATGCATCCTAGGCTAGAAAGCCATCTTGGGGAGTCTTTTGTGGGCAATATTTTGCTTCCACCCATCTTTTTTAAACACCCTTATCAAACAGCAATCTCATTTCCACCATCCTCCATAGCCATCTTCAGAATAGCCACTCACTTTTCATCGCCCACATCCCACCAGTGCCTACCCAGCAGCACAAAGACTGGCACAGGGTTTAGAGGCAGCTAATTCAGAGGACAACAGCGAGACCACCATCCCCAGGCAGAGCAGACCTGCAGTGCAGCCCGTGCATTTACTTGCAACCATTTCTGCTTTGTAATTTCTGAAAGCAGTTTTTAGGGGCCAATGTTAGAAAGGAACAACAAGATTACAGAAGGCTTGTGGAGGGCCACAGACAGGCCCACCAGAGATGAAACTGTGGGCACTCCTAACAGGAGACAGAAATTCTCTGGGAACCTCAAGCCCATCACCAGGCGCTGACTCCTTTGTGTCCCTTCAGATTCAGATGAGGAGAACAGGCATTAAATCTGCAGCAGATCTGCGGTTTAGGACTCCAGTTAACAAGGGAGGCTTTGCCTTGCTTATTTTTACATTCCTGTCATACATAAACAAAGACTATAATCTGCTTTTGAGGATTTAAAGCCTGTAGATCTTGCTGTCAATGTTAAGGTGCTTGGCTGGTGCCATCAGCCTCCGTTCATCAGGTCTGATGTACCAGGTTGATTTTTTTTTTCCTCATAATGTTTTAGAAAAGAAGAGAGCACTAGAGAAGGGAAAATTGAGGTTGCTTTTGAAGAATTGCTTGCTATTAAGGAAGGCAGGGGAGCACTTCTGGTTCAGATTAGCCAGGTTGAGTAATGACAAAGCAGACTTTTTGCTGTGAACCCTTGTGTTTCATCAGCACCAGCTCTTTGCTGGTGTACTGTCCAGCCCAGTTCTGACCATTAAAGCAATGGCATTTTCAGCACTGCTTCCCTCCAGAGGCTGTCCTGTAAGCTCAAATGTCTAGAGTTATTTACACTGCTTATCTTTACCCTAATGGACAGAGCAGACACCACTCTGAGTCCTCACTTAGATACCCAAATTAGATGCCTACAGTTAGATGATACCCCCACTTTCTCACACTCTCCCTTTCAGGTCCTTCTCACACTGTCAGATTGGGGCTAACAAACCTGAGCATCCACAAAACGAAGTGTCTCTCCTTCGAGGATTACATTACCTGAGGAACAAACTGCATCCTTTACCTCGGAGCTACAGTTCAACTGGTTGTTGGCCATCGCTTTGGGCAGATTGTACAAGAAGGCTGATAGGCTACCCTGCACTTTCATGCACATTTAAAGAGAAACCACAGATGAACTGCAGGACCAGCCTCCTGCACTCAGACACCTGTCTAGAGAGGAGGTGCCTTGCACCCAGGGCTTGATTTTCAATGAGAAGGAGAGAAGGAAAGAAAAACCTCTCTCAGAACACACATACCACCTGTCCAAGTGGTCAGCTGGCCTCTGGCGATCTCACTTTGACACATTACACACTGGATTTGGACTGTGAAACATTGGGTTGCAATACATCTGTAAAAGTAACAGCCACCATAAAAGGAAGGAGGGGGCTCTGGGTTTCCTAGCAGGAATCAAAAAGTAAAAGGAACACCCTCCAGGGTCTTCACAGAAGCTATAAACCCAAGGAACTGTTTTGCCAGGTGTTGCTGTGCAGCACCTGCTGTTCAAGGACCTCTTCGCTGGCATCTCGCCTGTCTCATCTTCCCAGTACCCCTGAGCCCACTGGGCAGGCAGCGCCGAGCGGGAGCAGCCGGGGAAGTTCTTATCCAGCCCCGCTCGGCAAGGGCTGAAGGGGCGATGGGCTTTGAGCAGCTGAATGAAGTGTTGTCACTTCCCAGCTGGGAGCGGGAAAGAGCTCGGTGCCGCTTCCTGACGCTGTTATTTTATTTTGCAGCAGCTTCCCCTTCCCGCTGTCTGAATGTCACAGATTACTCCACCGCTGTGCGAGCCTCGGAGAGGGGGGAGCAGAAGGGGAAGTGAAAAGTCTGGTGAGCGCTTCCCAAGCTGCCGGCATCCCTCATGCCCCAGCTCGTGCACAAAAAACAGAGGCTGGAAGGGATGGGTGGAATATTCACGTTTTGAGAAGCAAGGGACATGCACAGGTCAGGAACCTGCCTGCCAAGGTCTGCAAACACCCGAGGATCCTGCTGTCATTGCCACCTCTTTAACCCCTCTGCACTAAGGCTCACCATGTCTTGCTGGCTCAGGAAATACAAGCCCCAGGCTGCTTTTTGGAGCCTGTCAGCAGTGCTCTTTTGTCAAGCAGAGGCCTTCCTGTCAAGTGATACAAAGTGCTCGCTCTCCTTTTCCCCTCGGGAGCTGCACATGCTTCCTCCCACAGCAGCCCCAGCCTTTGTCAGCCCAAGGGAGCGGGGCAGCTGGCAGAGAGCCCAGTGTCTGGCAGGGACACCACTCTGCTTGGCCCCACAGCTCACCACCACACTG
Source organism: Brachypteracias leptosomus (assembly GCA_013401335.1). NCBI lineage: Eukaryota > Metazoa > Chordata > Aves > Coraciiformes > Brachypteraciidae > Brachypteracias > Brachypteracias leptosomus. The sequence goes on along the minus strand of VYZX01009707.1, from coordinate 262,314 downwards.
CATGCAAAGGGCCTGGGCACAGGAGGTGGTGGGGAATCTGGGGGACCAGGCTGGAGAATGGCAGAGAACACTGGTCCAGATGAACACATTGATCCTGGCCTGAAGATGCTCAGGGTCAATGCCCCTGAGCCAGGGACTGACCTACTGCATGGATGCTGGCAGCCCGCATGCCAAAATGGTAAAAGCAGCAAGGACTACATCCAAAGGCAGTATGTGCTGCTTTCTAACCCTTTCCAACCTGTCTGGCTTCAAACTTGAGGCAGACAGAAAAGCAGAGGGTCAATTTGATTAGGTGAGAACAACTGCTGCAGCCACATGATTTCATAGAATTCACAAAAAGCTCCTTCCCACAGCAGGAGTAAGCTGTCCAACCAGGGCTGAACTGAAGCACTCAGAGAAAAATATCTAAGAATAAGCAACAAAAGAGCTGTGACATGATTTCCCCAATGCTGCTACACAGCTACAGCAGCAGCAGCAAGAACATCAAAATTCCCCAGCATATGGTAGAAATCCCTTTCACCAGAACATCCTTGTCTTCACTTATCTCTGAAATCTCATTTGGCCAGGGCCCTGCTTTGGGGAGTTGGTTCCATATCTGCAAATTTAAATACCTTGTCCTGTACCCTGTAGCTTGTACACACAAAATAAGCTAGGCCAAATTCAGTTCTTCCTCCATATGTTAATAACTACCACTTTTGACCCTGGGTGAAGTGTCATGGGAGGGAGGACAGCCCCAGTTTGAGCTGGAGTGATCTGACACCAACTTACAACACCGCCACTGACTACCAGGTGGGTCATATTCTGGTTTCCTTGCTGCTTTGTTTAGGGAAAGCTCTTCCCTGTGCCTTGGATTTGTAGAGGAGGAACAAAGGTGCCAAGTGCCTCTGTGAAGCATTTTAAGACCTGTCCATTACAAGGTGCAATAGCCATGAATTTCAGCAGGACCACTGCCTGAATAAGATAGCACACAGACAGCTTAGAGGGTAGGCTGAGGCTACTAAAATCATGCTTTAAGACGAACAAAAAGATGCAAAGAAAAGTATTCTGCATAACTTGCTCATTCTGAAAGAAATGGAAACATGGGAATGATAATTAAACAGCAGAGACTGGGGCAGCGTGGCATGTCACTGAGACAGTCTTGGTTGCTTGTTCCTCATAAAATTGTCATATCACAAACAGCTGTTGTATCTGTAACATCTAGTAAAAGTTGGCTATTGTCAGAAACAATTAAATTTACATTTTCCATTTTTAAGCTTGAAGAGCACATTAAAATCACTGCAGAAAATGCAAAAAGTCAGACTTGACGGCAAAATTATTGTCTCACGAAAGGGTTCTCCTCCAATTGCAAGGGAGGTCCTGAATCATATTATCCTCTAAGCAATTTTTCCTTTTACTTTCACAGCCAAAAAGACAATTCATTTTAATAGACAATACCAACATAAAATCCTATGGCTCATGTGCATCATGGCATCAAAAGAGAAGGACCATAACGGTGGCCTGGAGCTCTCTTTCTTCTATATAAAGCTTCTATCTGGGAAGCTCTGCAGGACAGGCAGTAAAACCTCAGGTGGTCAGGGGCAGCAGGCAGGTAGGACCACTTCTGTCAGCAGTGGTACCAGATTGTGAAGGCTGAAAACACCGGTGGTAGACATACAATCCCACTGCCAGCTCTGGGCTGAAGGACAGAAACCTCTGGGTAGTGCACAGCACTGCTTTGCAGTAATTCAGGCTAGAAGGTATTCTCCATCACACAGCCCCATGGTTTCAAGGAGCATTTAAGCAGAGAAGTTGCATGAAATCCCATGTCAACATGCAGCCTCCGGCTCTGGTGTTTGGATTGAGCGAGTGTAACTCTCCACTGATCTCTGGGGCGACAGGGAAAACACTATCCTCACTTCCCTCAAGGCACTAAGAAAATCTTTTCGTTCTCACTTCTTTTTCACCCCTCTTAAAGTGATGGCATTCCTCACCAGCTGTAATCAGCACGCACACTCTCCCAAAGTGCCTTTTAATACCGTCACACAAAACTGCAGCATGACCCACTTTGGGTTATTATGTGCAATAATTGCAAGAGGCAGCAGCCCCAGCCTGCCAGGCTCCAAGAGGCTTTCTGCAAGGGCACTCGCTCCATTCCCCCTTTCTGTGGACCCTCAGCTACATGCCTGAGAGATGGACAGCATTTGTCTCCATCGCATCCACCCCCACCTCCACTTAATTTCATGCTTGGACTGTGACTGCACTAACAGGGCATATCTAGTTTCTCCCTCATATGCTGATTAAACCGACATGGTGCTTTGCACAGTCTTTCACGGGCTCCTTATCTCAGTAACAAGAGGGAGGAAAAAGCACAAGGACAACTCTGAGCAAAGCAACACTGTCTCCATTTTTGGCACTGGCAGATGTCTCTCTGGGAAATGGTGTGCACCCTCTGTCAGGAAGCTGGGGGAGAAAAGCTATGACGACTCAAGGGCTTCTCATGGTGCAAATGGGAAATTCTGGAGGTCTATGTAATAACGTTTTCCAACCTTTTCACTGTATTTTTAAACTTTATCCCACTGAAGAATTGGGTAGAAATCAGAGGCTTGGAGAGGTTGTACATAATGGTTTTCAGAAGTGGTCCCTGCCTCTGAGAGCTCTGCAGGAGAAGACCAGGACTGGGTGGTGCCCTGCCTTGCCACACTGCAGATCCAAGAAAATCGGGATCATGGCTATGGAAGCAGGACACTAAAGCCACAGCTGAGTGCTGCTACTTTGCATCAGTCCACAAGTCATTAGAACAGTTTTAACCAAATTACTTTTCCCAGTACTGCCTTCTTGTCTGTCAGGCTTTGGTGGTGTTGAACATACTCTAGCAAGCTTACGAAGCTTTTCTGGAGAAACTTCATGGTTTAGGACTACAAAAAAATATTTTAAAAATATGAAATCAGTGATTTACATCTAATCTCATTTCCTTGGTTTTTCAAATGGTCATAAAAGTGGGAAATATGCTAAGGCCCACAGTAATTACAAAGGGAGCTTCCACCATATCAGGATAAATCAGTTGGCAGAGCCGTGAGCAGATGCAGGGATGGGAGAGAGCTCTCCTGACTTTAGGGCCTTGAGTCACTCTAAACATAGGATGCCCAGGGCACCACAAGATGCCCCAGGTGATCCATATGAAGCTGGCAGATAGGACACTGAACCTATGGGATGCTTACATTCTTGCAAAGTAGCAGAGTCTTGGGTAAAAGCCCCCATGTACCAGTTATCTGTGTTTGGGAAACTAAATAATAGCCTATATTTCCACAATGCAGCTGTCTACATTCAGGCTAGTTCCCTTCAGCTCCTTGTACCACAAGTGTAAAGACTTTATTCATCTCATGATAATTCAGGCATTTAAAACAGGTCAGATGATTCCCACACCAGGTCTCCTATTCCATAGCCCAGCACACTTTGTGCAAAGACTCCATTTGACAGGCTCTTCAAACACCAGTAGAGCAACGAGTGCAGACATTGTAAAATAACAATGGCCCCAAATCACAGCCTTCATCAATCCTATGATCTGAAGCTCTAAGAGACCTTTGGAAAATGCAAACGCATAAACTTGCCTTTCTCTCCTGCCTCGTTCTTGGGCTCTGGCCAGACAAAAAACTGCTTTGGTACCGTAAGACGGGCTTCTGACTCCTCATGGGCTTGTGAAGCACTCACAGCTCCTTTCAGCTCATACTAGAACAATTCAACACCTTTACAAGTTGCTTGGTTTCTCAAAGGAGCCAGCCCAGCACCCCAGAGCCAATTATAAGAGAGCACAATCCAAGTATAAAAGAACAGACTTTGTTTCCAACACACAGGTTAGAGGCTTTGCTTAGAGAACTTCCAAATCCATTACAGGCATATTCAGTCTTCAAATCCCCTTGCCATAACCCTTGTAAAGATGGCAGCACCTGGAAAAGGAATGAGGGAAGCTGATTTCTGAGTCTGACTACCTGGTGGGACACACCTCACTGATGCAAAGGGACCAGCTGGGACCTCAGCTTTCCCACCAGTTCCTTTGCTTGTCACACAAAGCTAAGTTTGAGAGACTTGTTCTACTCACACGTACCTACAGGTGACAGTTGTGCAGTTTAAAACAGGCTATTTTCAGGAGGAATTATCTTTGTTTCGCTTGGGGTTTTTTGATGGGACTAGCAAATTGCAGCTGATATCACTATTGAATGGCGCTAGGCCAGGAGGGTTATCACTCCAGATAGCTGCTCTGCTGGAAAGTACTTTCACACATGCACACACACACACACACAAGTTTGGCTGGGCTGGTTAAAGCACTGCAGCACTTATTGCTCCTTGAGGCCTATGAGTTCACTTCTAGGCTCCACGCCAGCTTGGAAATCACGTAAGCCACATGAGCAGCAAGGTTGTAAGGAGATGTTTGTTAAGAAAAAAGATAGTTCTGAGCACCGTTCCCTGCAGGATGTATCTCAGCAACCCTGAAACCAAGATAGTAACTAGTCAACACTTCAAGGACTATCCTTGGTGAGGTCAGCTAAAAAAAATGGCTGCCCACCACCAAGACTGAGAGGGTTACCATGATGAGGGAAAAAGGAGAAAGCATCTTCTAGGTCTGGCTCTTTTCTGCAGAAAAGCATAGAAATGTTGAGTCATGCTCTAGAGCTTTTACATCAAGTAAAATAGCCAAAGAGGCATAAAAGGGCCATGAATCTTTTGCACTGTCTAGAAAAGACAGCAGAGCATGGGTACTTGCCTTCCAAGGTACCCCTTGCAAACACCAGCACAAGGAGATGGAGGAGGATGCCAGGTGATCCAAGGATGGCACACTCAAGAGGCACGGAGCAATACTGGATGGCCTTGCATGGTCCATAGGGCATGTCCATAGATATGCACCTAAAAGAGACTGCAAACCACCACAGGTCTCTCTCCCCCACCGGAGCAAGGCAACAAGGTGGATAAATGCATCTCAGAGCTCAATATTGATCCACCCACAGAACAAGGTCCTTTTCCTCAAATCCTGGCAGAGTGCTGGTCCTTCACAAATCCATGTTGCTGTGTCCTCCCTCTGGAGCACCTGGTGCATCAGCTTGGATCAGAACGGGGTCTGAGACATCGGGGCAATTAGGCAGCTTTGTCAGGCCAAATTCTTTTATCTCACAAGCACGTGCCACCCCTGAGGAAGCCAATGGGGTTTGGGCCCAACAAATGGGGTTTAGTCAAGAGCTTGTCCACATTATGTTAATGATTGGACTCAATGATCTTAAAGGTCTTTTCCAATCTAGGCAATTCTGTGATTCTGTGAAATTTGTGCTAAAAAACAATTCATATTAAGGGCAAACTGTTGTTGCATCATGGTGTAACAACCTGCATGAAAACACAGCTATTGATATAACCAGGTTTCCCCTCCCTAATAGACATCTTTTTCTTATTTTGTTTTAATTTTTGCTGGTAAGAGGTAGCTCATTATTTGGGAGGGAGGAGGCTGGTTATGTTTTTTTTTAATTAAATTGTGGCAGTGGTGTGCAAAGAAGCACAGCACTTCCCCTCTCTCACCGGGTAAGCTGCAGCACAAAGGCTTGGGGCTGATCTCACATCCTCTTCAACAATTAAAAGTCAAGGCCAGCAGCACAGCCAAAACTTGACACGCTCTTTAGAGAACAAAGGTCACAAGATTGAAGTCTTCACTCCCGGCTTTGGCTGAAGCAGCATGAAACATCCTCTTCAAAACCAAAGGCAGTTGAATCTTTATCAGGTGATGATGGCTTTTTGGAGAATAAAGACAAGTGACCTCTGTGTCTTCCCTCCTACTGTTCCACAAGAAACCTTCAAGCCACCTAATTAGTATAAATCATTTTCCAGTAAGTGCTCCTACCCCATGACAGCCTCATCAGACACAAGGTCCAGAGATAAAGCTCCTGATGGCCACAACAGCAGCCAATGCTGGGTATGACAGCTGAAGCAAGCCAGAAGCTGGACAGTCACAGACTATGGTTGGCTCCAGCTCCCTGAGGAGCAGAACAGGCTGAGGTGGACATTGCAGAGCTGCAGGTGTGACCTCCTCACAGCTGTAGGCCACATTGCTGCCCAGCCAGGAGACAGGGGGCTGGAGAGGACAACAGCTGGGCGGGAAATGAGCCAAAGAAATGTTGCATTAGAAAACCCAGCACTCCTAATGCTTTTGCAGAAATAGTGGTTTTGGAAGATTAAATAAAATAAAAAGTCATTACATGGTTAAAATGGTTCATTTCATGGGGGTTGCACTCATAAAGCAGCCACAGGGAGGCCCTGTCCAAGCCTGACAGCACCAACACTTCCCTGAGAATGAGGATTCACTAAGTAATTTGGTTTGGGCTAATTTAAAATTAATCCTCAGAGCATGTTGCTTGGTCAGCCCAGAAGTCTCACTCTTGAAAGAGCCCAAAAGACAGAGCCATAGAACAAAAGTAAACCATCTTCTTGCCCATCATGAGGTAGGACTAACAACCATCCCAGAGAGTTCCGAGGTCCTTCCTGCCTTCTCAACACTCCCTGCTTTGTCCAGCATGCTGAAATCCTTCCCCAATTCAAAGGTAGCCTCTAAACTGAGGAAACTTTGTGTGAGGGGTGAACAAGGCCTAACTCCATCTTCTTTGCTCAAGGCAAGGATGACCCATGAGGAGAACCTACAATGGTGGACTGAAATTTCCTCAGGGTTCATAGGATTCATCTTACTCCTTCCCACTGACATGGATAGAGTCTGGACATAGAGTGCAGACATTGCATTTCCCCTGATATTTTGGTTCGCTTCTATCATAGCTCTTGTCCCACCACAGTGCCTTCCCAGCATTTCTCCAGCAGCCAGGGAAAACCCTCACAAAAAGGATATTTTTAGGAGTTATTTTCTCCTATCAATCTGAAGAGCAAGTAGCATTTTCCTATCATTAGCCCAACAAAAATGGAAAGCACAAGGCACCACAGAATCAGACCTCTCACTTCCATGAAGAACTCAAAGATTTAAACCTAAGCTCTTCCAAACTCAGCCTCAAATTGCAAAGATGAAACCAAGCAACCCCCACCAGCACCAGGAAGGCATTTGGATTCAGCTATGAACCTGGGAGAGATCTAAGTCCAAAGCAACAGTAAAGCAAAAATCACAGAATAACAGAATGGTAGGGGCTGGAAGGGACCTCTAGAGATCATTTAGTCCAATCCCCCCTGCCAAAGGAGGTTCATCTAGGCAAGGTCACACAGGAATGCATCCAGAGAGGTCTTGAAAGTCCAGAGAAGGAGACTCCACAACCTCCCTGGGCAGCCTGTTCCAGGGCTCTGTCACCCTCACAGTAAAGAAGTTTCTCCTCATGTTAAGGTGAAACTTCCTGTGTTCCAGTTTGTGCCCATTTCCCCTTGTCCTATCACTAGGCTCTACTGAAAATCAATCCAACCCTTTCCTCTCCTTAGAGTGTGGTCACTCCCTAGGTGCTGTAACGGTGAGAAGGAAGGTTCAGGCCAATACCCCAACAGAACATGTTTTGCTGCAATAGTTTTCAGTTGTGTTATTAGTCTGATTGGCCCAGTGCAGCCAGAGAAGTGTGAGCAGGCAGCCAGCTGCAGGAAAGACGTGGGGAGAGAAGGGCCTCCAAAATTAAACTCACCCGAAAATATGATTTTTATATGAAACAGCCTCTGCTGACAAATAGTTCTTTGTCCCAACAGAGAGAGCACGCTTCAGGCAAGAGCTGCTAAGGCAGGATTTCATTCATGCAATTCCCTGCTCGAGATCCGCTGCAGAAGCCAGTAGTGCCTCCCTGTGCTCTACCTGCTCTGGGGTTAAGACAAAACACTTCCAGCCGTGTCCTTAAATAAATAAGTACCCCATTCATGTATTGTTCTTCTCCGCTTTTACTGAGCCAAACTCAAGTCACCAAAGTCATTGGCACTGTGCTGCCAGGGCCCAAGCAGAACCTCTCCTCTCCTCAAAGTGTCATTCATCTGTGTTAATTGAAGCTCAGAAAACAAGACATTTAATAAAATATGAGGTAGCTTTGATCAGGTTACACTAATTAATAGTTTAAATTCCAGCACGCAATTCTACTTTTACAAACTTTGTCTCCCCCAAAAATGTAAAAGGAGGAAAATCCTAAATTTTCCTCAGTTTTCTTTCATGAGATGCTGAAGAAATCCCAAAAGATGGATGGATAGAGTAGGATAAATTGTATTTTAACTCTTTAATTAACTGGCTTCATCCTGCTAGAATCCTCCATCAAACGTTATCCTTAGAAAACTGGATTCAGGCTTATCAGGCATTAATTACCTATATAAAAAAAAATAACCCCACCTAAAAACTAGTAATTAAAAAGATAAAATTGATAAAGAAGTCATAATGGATGAACACACACATGCATTCACCCTGCTACTTACTAACCACAGCCCCTAATAGGAGATAATAGAAGCTGCTTTCAAATGAAATGTCTAAATGGGTCTAGAGCTTGTTTTCTCCAAACTCAGCCAGGCATTACTGCTGCCACAGCCACTTTCAATCAAGCTTTTAGTGCAAAGCAAAACAAAGGAAGAAGTTAAATCCATGGGAGATTTCCAATGAATACTTAAAAATCTTTTCATGGGACAAAGTGAGGGAACTCTGTACCAGCAATGACCTCAGAAATCTGGTGAGTTCACTCCTTGCAGGCTGTTCCCTCTCTCCACTAGATTTTAATTAGCTAACTCAAGGCCTTGTACGGAGGAGGAAAGAGGAGTGCTTAAGCAGCAGAAAGTTCAGCTCTATTTGCTGTGTGCTTGGAATTTAATACACAAACACCGAGACCCTTTCAGGGACCGTTATTTTACGCAGCTGAAGGTAGATACGCCCACTTGGAGATTTTACAAAGGACCACGCACACAGTGTGTCCACACAGGTACCCACAGCAGCTCTTCTCATCTCAAGTCCATGCCCAGATTTCTGCCCCACACATGCACTTCCTGATGTGATGGGGATGTACACATAGGGAGAGGTGCTGCCACGCTCTACACGTGCAAATCTGGGACCGTGCAGACCCACAGCACACACCAGAGGCTTTTCCCTGCCTGCCTGTTTCTCCCCCATAAGCTTTCACCCTTCAGAGGAACAAAGCTAGTGGTTGAAAGATTCAGAAAAAGTGCCTTGATACGCAGAAGAAAGAGAGACTTTAACTCAGCTGTCAGTAAGTTTTGCCCATTTACATGTGTGCGGAACACTTTGAATAAATTACATTTCTAGGATTTAGCTCCATGACACCGACCTAACAAAAGTGGACTTACAGCTCCGGGTGAGGGGAGGGGGCCACGGGGGAAAAACATTTTGCACAAGATAAAATCCCTTCCAGAACCAAAATGGGTTGGTGTTTCTCTTTGAAGAGCGTGGCTTTTACATCACTTTCAATCTATTTTCAGACACATTTTCTGCTTTTAAAGCTGAGTTTGCATCCACCATAGAGTCAATTCCACATATGGTCTCTGTGGGGGTGAGGATGGGGTGGTCCTGCTTTTTTAATTACAGATCAAACAAAAGCAAAAATGATGGAGGAATTGTGGGGTGCCACTGATGTGAGGTGCAGATGTGCCCCTTGAGGATCAGATTTTACTTGGAGAGTGAAATCTACTGTTCCAGATTTAGCAGGATCAGCAGCCAACAGAAGCACTTAGAAGACACTGTCTGGGGTTTATATCTTCTTTTAAATATGCACACATTATGTCCCCCAGGTGACTACTCTGTCTGGAGAAAATTTACCTGCGGGGAGTGAAAGAGAGTAGGATGCAGTCTGTAATATCTCCGGGGGTCAGAAAAGCAGCTTTCTCACAGACCACTTCTGCACCAGGGGAATCACTTCAGCGTTTTGCAAAGTAAGAGGCAAAACCCACTTGACTAAAATCAGTAGGATTTGTTAAGAAAAAAATGGGAAATTAGTTTTCCTGATGATTGAAAGAAGACTACCAGATGGTGGAAACTCAACTCTGTCCTTCAGAAATAATCATAGAGATGTTAAAATGGGTTTAATCAAACATAAGTTTGTGTCCCCAGAAGAGACTAAGTCGATGAAGCTTCCAGCTCTGTGCCAAGCAGGACGGACCAGCCACTGAAGTGGTACATGCTGACCTTTGCATCCTTTAAACTGTAACACCATGAAATAAAGCCTGGCTGCCTTCCAGGGCTGCACTGGTCAGTGATTTTAATAAAAATAAGTGAAGAAAAATAGATCCATGAGGCTGAAAGCTCAAGCAGGTTCCCCACAAAAATGGCAACTGATAATGTCCCCAGCTGACAGGCTCTCCAGTGTTTTGGTGACAGCAGTTAGGGATGGGCAGCCAAAAAGAGCTAAAGACTACACAATCCCTTCCTCCTCAAAGGCAGCAAACATGAATTCCTGACCTCCCTGATATGAAAATCAAATACACTGAAAGTGAGAGAAAAGGAAACCACCAACATCACAGCTTCATGTTTAATATCAACAGGAACATGCAGAACCTTTCTTCATGGCTTCAAACAAATGAGTAACCCTCACAGACATTGCCAGCAAATGAAATAATGTAGAAGAAAAAAAATCCATCTCAATTAGGTGCGTCCTCTGCCCCCAGCACCCACCAGCAAATGGTGCTTGACAAATGATATGGGAAAACTTTTGAAAAATATCAGCCTTGAAAACGTCCTCTCTGCAATTACCACCCTAAGCCAGTCAAAACCACTGCCAGAAGCGTGCCGATTTCAATGCTCTTAATCTTATCTGCGGAAGAGGATCCAGGGTATCAGCTTCACTGATGTTTCCAGGAAGAGGAGCCCTAATCAAGCATTTCTCCCCATGAATAACAGACAAGGAATGTCTCCGCTTGGCCAGTAGTAGCCTGTGAAAAATTAACAAAACATTGTAAAATCCGCTTTGGAAGCAGGGGAGGGCTAGCAGAGGGTGTGATTGCTGTCTTATCTCCAACAGTACAGACCTTGCCACAGACAGCCTGTTGCTCCAAGCTAGCCTAACCAAATCTGCAAGGTCAAATGCACACCTAGGGAACTGGTCTACCATGCTGGATGGCAATTACCCAAAACAGAGTTCTCTGCCCAATAGAAGCTTTTTTATTATTCTTCAGAGAATAGGAATCATCGCTAAATTTATTAAAGTTTCAGCTGCTGCAGCATTGTAAAAGTTGCAGTCAAAAAACACACATTTTTTTTTAAAGAACTCTGAAACGTGCAGCAGAAATAGTCAAAGAACCACAAACCACTTCAGGTATAAGTCTGAGACTAATCAGCCCTGCCTTGGGGACTTGACCCATCGCTCCGGAAGGCACCAAGTGGGGCATGTTGACTTTTTACTGAAGGATACCCCTCAAAAAGAAAAGCAAATGTTTACAAGCTCTTTTTCATGCCAGCTGGGCCTGGTCATTCCCAACCAAACTCCATGATCCCACATGGTTAGCAGATGGCACTGCATTTGCCAGGAATAATTGCTAGTGTTGGGATGGCTGTTCCTCAGCAAGTAAAGGCACTTTCAAGAGTGTGTATGTATGCAGATTTGCCATGGCACTTCTTAGAGATCTGACAACACGCAGCAAAGGGTCAACAGTTCTCTCTGGAAGGCTATGTTGATATCTGCTGTAAGATAACACACCCTGCAGTCAAAGAGACTTACTTATTTTCTAGGCTCGTTATCAGTTGTTATTGTAAGTGAAGCAGTACTATGTCAAATGCCCCTTCGTTTTGACCTTACCATGGGCAGGATCCACTAAGATCTCATGGAATGTGAAATAATCATTAGTACAGTCTCCATGGCAGTGCTAATAAATCATACAGCTCAACATCTTTTAACAAAGTAATAAAACTCTAGCAAAGACACACCAATAAACTGAACATATGAGAACTCTTCCACCCCCAGCCTCTTCCCGCACATTCCAAAACTGCAGAAAAGCAGCGGTGACGTTGGCTCCCATCCCCTAATCCCCAAATCCCCAATTACACCAAGGGAGCTGAAGATAACACAGATTTAAGACTTGGAAGGAAGCTTCTTCTAGAGGTAGAAGAAAGGTGTTAAATCAACAATCCTGGGTAACGGATTCATTTACTATGACACTTCTCCATGTACAGACACACAGGCAGCATAATGTCTATAGACCTTTGGCCTCCCATGCAAGAGAGGGGTTTGGTGGTACCTGAGTCTTCTTCAATGGCCTGAATTTCATGCCATAAGAAAAAGTTTTGCTTGTGTAAGGAAATGGGCTGGCTCACATATTAATCCTCCTAACACTCACAGAAGCCTGAGGGTGAATTCACATTTACTGGCTTTACATTAGCCTTTCCCTTTCTACTTCAAAGAAGCCACTCCTGATTTACACCAGGACGTGCTCAAAAACATATCCCATTAGGACTCCTTCACTTCTAACTTCTGACATACACAGTGTAGGCATCTGAGGGTTCCCTCACCTCCCTTCACAGAAGGAAAAGGTTCTTTTAGGGCATGATGCATCTTGATCTCATGCAAGTAAATAGATTGGGCTAAATAAATCCTGTTCTGCAGCACAGTAGGGGCCAGACGAGCTTCTCTCCTTCACACTGTCAGAGGGAGCATCAGGGCACCAGAGGCTGCCATGATTTGGTACCCCCTTTCATGGCAGTGGGCTCTGAACCATCATATCCGCATTTTCCGGTTCACACGAAGCAGGAGCTGCTGTATCAACCCTATATCTAACCATGGTGAAGGCCATCAAGCCCTCTGAGTGTGTCACAAACCTTGTCAGCAAGGGCAGGTTTTGCAGCACAACCTCAGAGAGGAAAGTTTTGCTTCCAGCTCCTGATCCACCACCCACAACTCCTCCTTCTGGACCCAGCTACAATCTCTCTGCTAGGAAGTTTAAAAAAAAAAAAAAAAGTCACATTTCCAGGGTCACTGTGAAATGATGTTTTCAGCAAACAGAACTGCCTGAACCTGATTTACTGTTTTTTTTTTTGCTTTACAAAGAAAACACCACACAAGGTTGCAGGCCAGACCTTTGAGCCCCTCCTGCTTGGGTTGCTAATTCCCTGCATGGTGGTGAGAAAGCCCCAAGGACTATTAATCCCTCCCACTCTGGGGTATAAATTGATCACCAGGAGGGAGGACAACCTCAGATGCATATAATACTACACACTCAGGAGAAATCAGCCTGCATGTGAAGATCCCAGACGCAGCTACTTTGCTGACAGCAGCCAAAATGTACTATGGGTCTGTCTTCGGATGTTTGTCCAGACCATGTGAACTGCAATGTGTCCTCAGGCATCAGCATGTGGCACAGGGGAGTTGTGGGCTCTGGGTAGGGGTGGTCTAGCCTTGGTTGAGGGTACTAGGTAGCTAAGGAGTGACGTAGAGCCCTTCCAGGCTCAAAACTCAGGGGAAAAAAACTCAGCAAGGACTTGCCTGTGATTTACCCAAAGGCTTTAATGACTGGCACTTCATGCAGATAGATGAGCCTAACCACATATAGCATATTGCACCACCATTAACTATCCCAGAACTTAAATATGGCCAGGACTCAGCTCTTGGATTCACCTAACTTAGGTGTCTAACTCCCATTACGGTTTGAAGAGAGCTGGTCAACGCTAACTCAGTGCCCTACTTGTGAACATCTCCATCAACTTTGAGGGCGGCCCAGACACCAACACAGAGATAACAATCTATGAGCTGAACAACTCTCATGGTGCCTCAGCTTCATGCCACATTCCAAGCCTGATGGGGTGAGCCCTATGGAGGGGATGAAGGAGTCCCATGGAGCGCCTTCCCCACATGTATCCACCTTCTCACACTCCTCAGTGGTACAGAGGCTTCTTGCCCACCCAGAGAGTGAATGCACCAGCACAGCTGGCTCTCAAAATAATTTGCAGACCTACAGATGTGGGAGGATCAGTTCTACCTGAGCAGAAGCACATGAAGGGAGCCAAGTGCATGTCAAGCCTGCACCCTTAGGGTTCATCAGGGCTGTCCTGGTGCTCCTTACAGGCTGCTGGCCGCTTGAGAGGGGAGCCTCATGTGCAGGCTGTACTTTTCAGAAATGCTTTTTCATTCTCACTAAATCCTCGATCCAAACCTTTCCCTTTTGCTGAAAGTCTTTGCAAACACCAGCAAAACCTTTCCCGTTAATCTTCCTTCATCTCGCTAAAACAACACAGACTGTCTGTCTCCAGGGAAGGCTGTCACAGGATATGGGGGAGGAATCTATCATTTGTAATGCACGGAAATATAACTTACATATATCAAAGGCATTTTCTGCAAAAAAAACAAATAGGCAGCAAAGATTGGGAGGCCAAACCCCCACTGCCTGCAAGCTACTGTGCTTAGCAATCGTGTGAGCAACAGCCTGAGCAAACCCAATTAACTTGATTTGTAGATTGCACAGATTAGCAGTTGTGTTCCAATAGCCAATCCCACAAGGAGCCCCTCTCAATTAGGTTTCTGTGCAGTTCCTCATTTGTTACCACAATACATAAGGGCCCTATCTAAATCCCTTCAATTTATGTCCTGCCAGGTATGCACACCAGGCTTCCAACAGCATCTTCTGACCGAGAACTGCAGAGATCTCTGCTAATTCTGAGAAGTCTCCAATGTCTACATCAGGTATATAAGCAAAAACCTTGACTCTGAAGCATCAAGTGGCTCAATTTAGGTGTTAACACAGAAAGTCTGGAACAGAACTGAACTGTCCTTAGGACATGATTTCTGATGGGCTTCACACTTTACTTCACGCTTTAGCCACCAGGGCTCCTGCACCCTCCAACACCTCTGGCTTGATCCAAATTCAACTCTCAATTCGATCAGATCCAAACATGAGACCCTTTGGATGGCAACAACCCAAAGGAAGGACATCTAAGCAAAAAAACCCAACTTACTCTTAAAATTGACAAATGTCACACAATCTACTCCTAGAGTGGAAATTATTCTTTCAGATTTATGATTTTATGAAATTATTCTTTCTCTCAAGTAAAATGCCTGACTCTCATGCATAGTCAAATTTGCATGAGATTCTAGTAATGTTTGCTTTAAAGCCCAAGATGCACCTCTAAAATGAAGAGGCTGGTGAATCTGGAAAAAAAATACAGTGATGACCTAGGGGCAGGGGGAAAGCTTTTTTTTTTTTGGTACTGCATCAACTAAAGAAACACGTTCAGCTGCTTAAACAAAAAAAAAAGCAAACTGCCTGATTAATAGTTCTACTGATATTGACTGGATTTCTATATTTTTAAAAACACAAGCACTTCATAAATACACTGAAATATTCTGTCATCACCAGACAGAACATGCCAGTTTTCTATAAATATAGACATCTGGCCGTGGTTTCTTCTACTGTTATGGATTTCTGATGTGAAGAATGCTACTTTGTGAGCAAATGCATGTTGGAAATTAATTTCATATGCGACAGGTTACATTAAAGAGCAAGAAAGATTTGCTGGGCAGAAGCGCGAAACAAAAACACTGTGTTCCCATAACTGCTCCTGACCCTCTCTATGAGGTTGGCTGCACGATATTCTAGGCATAAAATACGTTCCTCCAAGCAGTGCTGTGAAGCTTAATTAAAGCATGCCCACAAATTGCATTGAAACTTGAAAATGGGACTTGCTGTATGGCGTTGTCATCCTGGCCATGGTGAAATATCACTGAGAAGACAATGAATATTAAATATTGGTGAATAACAACATGCTTTGTACAAACCACCTGAGGGGTGGGGCCACAGCCAGGTATATAAAATCCAGTGCTACAGAGCTGTGCTATGACTTACTTTCTTTTTTTTTTTTTTTTTTTTTTTGGTGGGATTTCCAGCCAGATCTCTGTCCTAATCTGACCCACAATGCAACCGTCCATGGAGTTGCATCAGACAGGGCAAGCTGGGGACACATATGGGGTCACTGTAAAGATGTGAGCATGGGGGGACACCTTACATCACTAAGGACTTGCCTGGGCTGAAAACAGACACTAGTCTCATACTCCAAGGGCAACAGGAGACACCTCTGTGTAAGGGCAAGGGCAATGTTTTCTATCCACATCCGCCCTGCTCACCAGGCTCCCTGTAATGAAGTCATTAGCAGGTAAATCAATTTTTGGCTAGAAAAGTTTCCTTTCTGGTTAACATAATCCAAGCGTAAACACTCCCTCACAGGTTAACAAAAGCCAGCAGCCCAAACAGGGATAACACTTCCAGAAAAGGGGAGCTGGAGTCAGGAAGGAGCTGAAAAGACTATTAATCATAAGCTTTCCTACACCATGGCACATTTTTGCCAGTGATCAGGCATTTAGGGTGACTCTATGTTGCTCCTCACACTCTTTAAACCCTGGCTGGGGGGAATATTTTCCAACGGGAGCCACCAGAAGAGCAGGGCCCAGAGTCACCCTCGTCATCCAGCCCCAGCTGCCCACCATCCCTGCTCCCTTCAGTAAACACCACTAATTCTCCACTCCATTAGCACTCTTTATTCTCCTCTCCCAAATCACCCTAAAAGCATTTTAGAACCAAAGACAAAGAGAAGCAGGGAAGGGGATACCCACTAAACCCAAAGTCTCCAGACAGCTCTCAGTGTGTGTCAAATACTTGCTAAAAAATCCAAATAAAGACAAACCCAAGGAGCCTGGATGCCCTATGTTATCTTTGCAGGCTGGCTGCTGCCTTATCAGCTCTGACAAAAACCGGCATTTAAGAAAAATTCAGTAGCCTTTGGGTGGAAGCTGGTTCCTAAGAAAACACACAGTCGAATTGCTGGAAGTCAGCACAAGAGAAGAAGGTGAGTCAGTAAGAGACAGCCTGAAAGCCTCCACCATCGTCTTGTCGTTCTGTCAGGAAATACATTGCCACGTCTGATTTTAAATTATTTTTGCACAATTCACTCCTCACACTTCACACCTATTGCATAGACTGAGAGCTACAAGGGTGAACAATTACTTGAAATGCTGCCTGCTCTCGTTAGGGACCAATGGAGTCCAGGCAAAGCCACCAGCTCTTGGAACCAGGTTTCAAAATGCATCAGAAATGGAAGAAGATAGAAGATCATGTCTGACACTGGTGTTAAGTACCAACGTCCTGATAGGGAAGGATAAAGATGGGGGTTTTTTCCCCATCCTCACTTAAACAAAGATGCTCTTTTTGCATAAACCCTCCATAGAAGAATTTGAATATTAAGGAGCATTTTTTTCACAAAAAGCAAAAATCCTGTTTGCTCTTGCATGTAACTCACCACGCATGGATTTTGGCAGCCACTTCACACAGGAGTTGGACTTCCCCTTTGCAAGGGCGTGAGGGTCCCGCTCTTGAAAAAATTATAAAATAGTTATAAAACACCTTTGCTTGACGTTAATTGATGGGTAGAACGAGCTAGAGAGAGAAGAGCTGTCTCAAGGCCAAGGGCTGCTTTTCAGCATCTCATTTGTAACTTGACAGAGGGAACAGCTGAGGGGAGGCCTTCTGCCTCTTGTCAACCCCTGAGGAAAGGACAGACAGACAGACGCTCCCTGGGGAGCTGCCCTGGCATTATAAACGCCGCTGGTAGAGGGTGAGTGACTTTCTACCTCTGACCTGACCCTTTCTCCCTGAGACAGTCCTCACAAATCTTCCTCAACAGCTAGCAAAAATTGAAGTGACACAGCTGGGCCCCAAAACTTTTTTTTATTTTCAAGTTTTGCCCAAGATAACTTCGCAGGGGAGGCAGAGAGACAAAGTGAAGGGAACTGCAAGTATGGAGGGTGTCTGCAAGACCAGACAACAGCACTCAAAAATCATAAAGCAGACTGCAAAATAATAAGACTGATTTCAAGGAGTTGAGGAAATCTTGCTTCAGTTCTTTATTTATTCTCTTCCTGGTGTCTAAGCCAGTCAACAAGGTTGACGTGCATAACTCATATTTTCAACATATCCTTCAAAATCATCAAGGGTGAAACCTTGTGGCTTAGTTTCTCTTGTTTTCAACTGAAAGCTGAGCTATTTCCCAATTTCCACGAGCCCAGAAAAATCATTGTGAGGGGTAAAACCTCATGTCAGAAATCTTGTGAAATAATTGCTACCACTTCAGCCTACGCTTAAGCCCTCCATATTTCAAATAAGTGTAACGACTCCTTAGCAAGTGTTTCATTGAATAAAAGTGATCTTCAGGTGTTTAAAAATAAGTATGTGTGTAAACACTTGGTAAAAATGGTGTCTGAGATCAAAAACTTCTGTAGTCGCAGAAGTGCATTGAAATACTTGGGTTTGCACTTCCCCTTGTGTCTCCAGTGTCATGCTACATGGGTTTCAGTGGATTCAAACTGGGATGAATTCAAATAGATGTGTCATACACTATTTTCCTTGTTTTATTTGACTTTAATTACTTCTTAACAGTACTGCTGTTTGAAAAATCTTTCTCAATTGAGGGTGTTGGTTCTGCCTAGGGCTGCTTGGCCCTTTTCCACTGAAATGCCCTTTCAACAACCAGCACAAGCCTTTCCAAGCAAAACGAAATCTTTTGGAAGAACCTCCTGTTCTGTGCCAGTGTAAAAATCTGCCTTTCTCAACTCTCTTCCCCTCCTCCAGATTTTAGGTTGGCTTTTCTTTGCACTTTTCCAGGAGTGAACAGAAACCCGTGGTGGGTTCCAGCAGGATGTGGAGAAGGGAGAAGGCAGAACTTGTTGGTGTGCACAAAACCACCTTGATAATAATAATAATAATAATATGATTATTAATTCAAGCACTATTGTCGTTATTATCTGGGGTTTTTTTTTTCCCATTTGAGGACTTGTAATGGTTTCCACAAAAAATAAGCATGCCCAGCTCTCCCTAAAATCAACGATGAAGTTTGTACCCAGCAGAGAGGGGATGACTGGGCTTGCAGTTCATACGAACCACTTTGAGTGTGTGACACAAGCCTTTCAGCCCATGCAGGGGTGATACCTTTGCACCTGTTTCATCTTGGGCACTTGCCCAGGGTTTGGGCACAAGATTATTGGTCGTGTGGTTCTGTATCGTATCAGCGGCAAGAAATCCTTATCAGGGCAACGTCTGCTTTGCCCAGGGTGCTGTAGGCAAATCAGGATCTTACCTTTCTCAAGTTTACACAGGTAAAATAAAACTCGGCCAATGCGTCTGTTTTTTTTTACTCTGTCAGAGTAAAACAAAGTCTCTATACAAAGAGCTGTTAGTACCTTGCATTTAAGACTGTAGCTGTCTGTTGTTCATTCTGGGTTTAATAGTCCTTAACACAACAACAGGGCTTTGGTACAATTAGGACTTCCAGGCACCAACCCCAATACTAAAAAAATCACACCAGCTATAAAAACAACTTTGTCTTGCGCTGCATCCATTGTATCAATCAAAACTGTCAGTCGTTTGCTGACCTGCTCTCCCAGAGCAATATTAACTACTCTAGACATTGTAGTCCTCCTCCAGTTCTGCCTTAATATCTCTGGCTTCTAGCAAAATACCCTCCAACACCTGCCACAGACAGAAGGTCCTGCTCTGGTTTTAAGGCTGGAATACTTAACGCACAACACTCATTCAATTTCTTAGGTACATTTTGCATCTTCCTCAAACAAACTATTGCATTTGCTGGTTGGGATTATTTTTGTATTTAGTACATTATCTGCATTATTCTTGCAGAGGTAAAAGGGAAAGTGCCTGTAAGCACATGAACAGAAAGATCCAAATCAAGAGGCTATTAAAATTCATTCAGGCTTGTTCCTCTCTGCTATTTCAATTACTGCCTGATAACTGAGCTGTTCCCTTTTAATTCTATGCTGCAGATTTTTTTTTCTTTCAAACACTTGTCTCAGTGGAAGTTTGACACTGTTTTTCCTCCCAGAGAAAGAAACCCCCAAGATGTATTTTCAACCTCCCGGCTCAGTGTTTCCCAGATATTTTGAATCAGGGACTGCTGCCAAGATTCACATTTTTCCACAGATCACCGCACACCCTCACACTCACAGCAGAAAACCACTGAGGCAACACAGACATGGGGATGGACTCTGGCACGGTTCTTCCTGGCCTGGTCTTGTTGCCCTTATTGTGGTCCACAAGCCAGCATAGGAACTGGCACTTGCCCCACTTGCCCCTCTTGCATCACCCAGGTCTGAGAAGATCTTGCAGATTTTAAAGGATATAAAAAAAAAACCAAACCCCAAAAAACCCCAACACATCTCTGCTGCCTTGGGATAGTTATAATTATTTAGCACTAAGTTCTGGTTTTCCTGAATGTATCAGAATTTAGTCCTCCAATACAGAGTAGCCTCAGCAGCCTTCACTTGGATACTGGGACATGCACCAGGATCTTCCCCTCTCTACAAAAAACTGAATCAATGGGCAAAAGTCAGTTTGTGCAGGGTTATAGTTCACCATGAAGACATGTGTCAATCATCCTGGACAGAATTCACCCACCATGTCTCACAGGCCAACATAAACACCCCTGCTCCAGGAATCCCCTGAAAGCGTTGTTAATGCAGCCCTGCAGCTTTACCTATTTAGCTACTGTCTCTGTTCCCCTGGAAAAATATTTTCACCTGCGGGGAGTATTTTGCACAAGTTGTTTTCTCTGCCTTATTTTTGCAGCCCCCTGAAGCAGTGTCAGTAGTCAGACGTCCACACAGAAATGAAGCCAAGGTTGGGGTAACCTCAGAAGCCAAAAGCAGAGGACAAAGGAAGGAAGATTCCCATTTCCCCATAAAGCACTGCAAATTTCATGGGAACACCAAGACAAAATCGTCGTGATACAGAGTATGGAAGCTGGAATCTCCCAGTGCAGAAGGGTCAGCAATATGCTACCCTCTGACTGAGCTGAGCCAAGAGCAAAAGTCAACAAGGAATAATTACTGCCTGTTCAGAATGACCCAAACCACTTCTGGCTGAGAAGTTTCTACCAGGGTAATATACACTTTTTCTGAAGGGATCCACCAAGGGAGGACCCAGAATCCAAATCTGATTTTTCCATTCTTCACATTCATTGTCCCCAGGCAGTGCTACATTTTGCAGTACGGACCCTGCTCCACTTCACATTCCTAAAGGGTCATTTTATAAATGTTCACATAAATACCCAGACCTCTAAAGTATTGAGCCTTGATGCCATAAGGGGATGGAAGGGACTTGCTGCCTGTGGTCACACAGTGATATCCCACAAGCACAGGCCATGCTCCTCTAACAATTTAACTCATCACATTTTTTCCAGGTTGGATGGCTTTCTGCCGGGTTCCCTCCCCAAAACACCCAACAGCAAGGTCAGAAGAGCTCTCACACTCAGACAAGGGAGTTACAAGGCCAGGAGCAGAGCAGAAGGACAGGATGGTGATGGGGTCAAGTTCAGTCATCTTCAGCTGCCATGAGATCACACCTGAGAAGCATTTACTGCCAGGATCTGAGCAGCTGCAGCTGGGCAGAGGAAGGGAGGTCCAATTTGTGCTACTAATGACCCAACTTACCAGTACAGAAATCACATACTTGACCTTTCCCAACATCATGTGAAGCAAATGCCCTATATGACATGGCTCCAGCATTATCTACCAGGCACAGGTGCACGGCTGCAATTAGAAATGACCAGCATTTCATACGTAACAGCACCTTTCAGCCCAGCTCAGCCCTTCCAAAAACACTTGGAGGCTCAGTTACCATCTTCTTCCCACCCAGCCTCCCCAGCACCTTGCCAGCCCGGGAAGCACCAAATACTTTCCCCGAAGTCTCACAGCTATTAATTGGAAATTAAACTGGAAGTCACAGCATCTCCCTGCATGCTGGTAGATCTTAAACTTGGCCCTTGGTTTGTCCCGAGACCACGTCTCACCCCCAACCCTAAATCAACTTCCGCAGAGAACAATGCTGCTCGTTTGTGTCCACAACAGATTTATTCCCCCTTTCCAGCAGCTCAGGCTGCCCGTACCTTCAAGGGGCAGTAGCTGCTTGAAGCGAATGGTTCCTTCTGGTTTCTGGGAATAAAAGGCTGCCCTCCATAATCAGGGTATTGTTCTCCCTAAATGGACCCAGACTCTGCAAACACGCTCCTCTGCACAGCGCTGGGAGGGCAGCCGCACGCGTGTGTACACGGACATGCAAGGAATGTGTCTTGCTCGAAAAACCAGTAAATTATGTTAATTCATTTCCTCTGCCTAAACAGCGCTAAGTAATAAACTTGGGGAAAGGAGGAGGAAAAAGTAAACAAGAGTCAATTACAAAAAGGTGAAGGAGAGAGGTAACCGAATAACTCCACCAAATGTCTCCTTTGGGAAAGGACGTTCACGTTACAGCTCGGATGGGCTCCACGCAGCCCTCCCTCAGTCCTGCTGGAGGTATAAACACGACTGTAATGATCTCTTTATTTTCTTTTATAAGGTTTCAGCCTGTTTTCATGAGTTCAACCTTGGGAGCTGGGAAATGAGTCCCCACCAGTGCCCTGATCCACAGCAAGTACATCCCCAGGGGCTTTGCTCTGCATGTGATGCAAGCACTCCAGTGACTGAAGCCAATACGAATAGTCAGAGCCTATTTGTAATTTTCTAACAGGAAAATAATTTCACTAAGCAAACTACCATGCTTTGACTCAAACCCCTGATTAGCACAGTTTGAAAACAGGGCAGCATACTGTTCTGGGAATTAACTTGCTTGACCTCTAGTCTATAATGGCACTCAAATAATCTGTGAGTCAGACGAAGTTGAAAAACTCTTGGAAGACCACACTGAAAGAATTTACTGGATTTATTGGATTTTCTCGGATAAAAGAAAAATAAGCCTCAAACTCCACTTAGCTAGTCTGTGGTCTTCAGAAAGACAACCTTTTTCTCCTGACACTATCTAGAAGAAGAATGCTGACTATGCTGAGCAGCACTTATTGGGTCTATTTTTCTTTTTTTTTTTTTCCTTCACTGGAAACTCACAATAAATAGCAATAATTATTATAAATATACAGGTCTATTGCTGTGACTACTTTCAAGCAGCACCTTGCTGTTTTCTTTCTTGGGATCAGTGCCAAAACATGGGGAAAAGAGACAGGTAAAACATGGGGACATCCATTCACAAGACAGAAAAATCCTTGTGATTTTTCCAAAAAATGAACGATGAAAGTGATGAAAAATTCCATCCTTGTGAATCTACAGTCTTCATGCCAATAGGACTCATGTGGAGAAGAGCCCCAGATTGAGCTCCAAATTAAATATCCTGATGTTACTTTACTAATTGCAAAGAAGGACTTGTTTGGTGTTTCCAATGAACTTCCAATGCTAGGATTAATCCTGTATAAATCACTACCCCAAAATACTGCTTGAAATCCCCCAAATCCTCTGGTCTACCCCTGTTTAAGCAAGGAGGAAATCAGGAAAAGCATTCTGCCTTAGTGATACAAGCAGGACCTTGCTCTGGTCTAGATAAAACACTGACCCATCCCTACCTTGTGGTTTCTCCAGCCCCTGAGCAAAATGCTCAGCCAAGCCTCTAGCCTCTACCACTTCTTTGTGTCTCTTTGTATCCCAGAAACAATAGATGTGTGCTGAGAGCAGTGGCAAACATTTTCAGATAACAAATCCAGCAATTAGAAATCCACTGTCCAAAGCCAGTTCCCCTGCATATGCTAATATCTCCCTAATAGGTTTACGACTCCTTGTCAATCAAACCTGTCAAGGGAAAGTAAACACCTGTCCTAGCCATGATTAAGTTGAAAGCTCCACTCTCAATAGCCCTTAGCAAAATTAACCCCAGCAATACTGCATTTCTGATTGGTTGGGAATACCAGGAGGAGGAAAGATACTCATCAGCTCTGATCTGTTAATCTAGTTTTATATTAACTCTTGCAGATCACAATGAACCCTCCCATGGCTTGGTGCCACATTGTGCAGAACTGAAACGCAACCTGGTCTTGAGAGGCCCAAATTTCTACTCTCTCCTAAGTTTACAAAATTTAAATCCTACTCACAGCTACTCAGCCACAACTCACTGAACCTAAAGGGACCTTTGCAATGGAGAGCAATATCCAACCCTGAATATTAAAATACGAAACAACTTATCAGAGCACAGAGCCTGATCTCTATATGCTGGTGGAGCTGGCAACTCTTATCCCAGTTTCCCACTTTAAACTGCCCAAAAATACACTAAACACTTCCTAATATTATTTGTCTGGCTAAAGAGACACTGTGATTGTCACCAAAATGTTATGTTCATCTACAGAAGAACATGAAAGATTTTGAAGCACCCAGGTGACTGAGATGGTTCACAGCATCCTCTCTCAGAAGGGTATCCACACTCTGAAGGAGTTTTAGCCACCAGTTTTACATCAACTGGTCAATGTCAAACTAGAGTTCTTCTTGCCACAGAGATCCTACAGTATCCCTGGGGAGATATTCCACAATGTCCAGAGGTTTACCCTGTTACTCATTAACCCTTCCATCCTTGACATGCAGTTCATACACCTGTAACTTGTCTGACATTTGTCATTGCTTAACCAGTGTTAACAGATCTGTTTAGGTGAAAACAACTGCTGAGAAAGAGAGCTTCCTCAATTATTCCAACTCACATGAATCTATTAGTCAAAGAAAAAAAAAGGAGGAAAAGAAACCAGTTCAGAGTTCTGCAGCATCTGCAGCAGCCTAACTCCAGTAGTTTGGCTTGTCCAGCTTTGCGAGGCTGGTGGGGCTGAGTAACTGTCTCTTCTCCCTCCTCTGGGGTTGATCTGGCCTCACCCCTGACTAGAAAAAGGAAGATTTAAATCCACGTCTGTGCCAGGCCTCGAGAGCAGCAGTACACTAACCCAGCATACATTTTCTCTTGGAGATTGGCTAACACTCATTTCCCTCCACATACTCCTCCAGCTTTTTCCCCTCTCCTGAATGTCTTGTTCTGGGCAGAAGTAGCAAGCCCACAATTGTCATGGAGAGTCTGCATAATGCCAGTACCAAAGTCATCAATTCACTACGCAAACACAGCAAGGAAAATATGAAATTTAAAAAATGCTTATTGCACAAGTTAAGTCCACATTTCTGCATTTGTCTGCTGTTCCTGTGTTTTCATCTAAACATGAACAAATACTGACAGCTCCTAAAATATCCACCAAAGTCAACACCACCCAAGTGGCATCTAGGGTATGACACCTCTTGCATTACTCACTTCTCAATCACTTGACAGGATAGCCAAGATTGTGTAAATCTGTCATGACATAAATTTATGAGACATACGGAGAAATGATTTTGGGTCCCACCAAGCTTAGAAGCCACTCGCAGAGAGGCTGAGAATAGAGGTGCAGCAGTCCTAAGAAACATTAACCTGCTCTGAGAAGCCTCTGTTCCCAATTTACATTTTTCTTCCCTTAGTGAAGTTCAAAATTAAGTTTGAACACTTAATGGAAGAAGTAGCCTGGAGTTATTGGCTGCATTTCTTCTGGAAATTGGAGTGGCTGGGATGAAATAAAAACGTTAGGTTATTCACAGCACTGCTGGATACTGCGTTTCTACTGCGATACAATGTGAGGACTGTGTAATCAGGGCAACCAACCAAAATCCATGCTGCCCACATTTATTTGACTCGGAAGGGAAAAAAAAAAAAAAATTAAAAAATTCACAGATGTGAATGGATTCAGCAGCAAACAGCATTTATTAAATTGTTAAATAACATTCAGGTCCCTTCACACCCAGCACCACCACCTGCAGAATGACACCCTTTCTTTGGGGACAAACCTCTCTGTGGTGACCTGAAGTTAAAGCAATGAATTCCCAAGTTGTTTTCAGCTCTGGTAGCACACGTTCCAGCCACCAGCCAGAGCTCGCAGTGGGCAGAAGCAATGGGTTTCTGGACTTAAAAAAATTGTGTCCAAGTTGTCTGGTCAAGCAGGAGAATGGCAAGATCCAAAATACCAGGCTTAGCCCACATCTCTTCGGCTGTCATCTACGAGGGATCCATACAGAGGCTGATATCACAGATAATCTGTGTAAGTCGTCCTTCAGGGATGGATCCAAAGCTCATGGGAGTGAGTAGGAGTCGCGGCAGCAACACTCACAGGCTCTGAATCAGGTCCTAACCTGTTAAACCTGGCACGGGCTACATCTGCGTATCTCATACAATACCAGGGCAGCAGAA
This sequence comes from Brachypteracias leptosomus, assembly GCA_013401335.1. NCBI lineage: Eukaryota > Metazoa > Chordata > Aves > Coraciiformes > Brachypteraciidae > Brachypteracias > Brachypteracias leptosomus. The sequence goes on along the minus strand of VYZX01009707.1, from coordinate 236,307 downwards.
TCAGATTAGTCAAGATTACTTTTGGAAATACTTTTCTTTTACCTTAGTATCACACTGCTACAAATGAGCACCGGACTCAATAGGCTTGGAATAGCCAGTGGTCTTTGCAACTTCTACATTCACACTGGCTCTACTCTTGAAAAAAGTCCCTTATATGACCAAAAATGTTCCATACCTTGGTGCAAAAGATTAGGACAGATCAATGCAGTCAAATAGATATGGAGGCATTATTATTAGAGAAAGCTCCAAATCAAGACTGATTACAGATGACAACAAAATGAATAGAAACCCAAATTAAGTGTTCAAAACAAGATCAAATGCATTTCAGCTTGAACGGCCCACCAGAAAACACAGGAAGAGGTCAGATAAAAGACAAATTCCTTGAAACAAGACAAAATGAGCAGGTTAATGAAAGAAAGGGGAGAAAGGAGCATTTCCACAAGCTCCTGCAACGCTGGGATATGTTTGCACGGACCCTTCAAGCAGCATGATTTACAAGTCACTGCAGACACAAGTACAAGTTTCACGTCTCAGGAAAATCAGAAATCTGCACTGGTTCTACTCTCACTGAATAAAAGCTATGGCTAAAGGTTGTTGGGTTGTTTTTTTTAAATTCAAATTAAGCACCTGAGCACTTTTGCATTATTATTTTCTCCTTTCAGTGGAAATTTTTATCTCTTCTAATAATGAATCCACAAATGCACAGCCAGCCAGTGACCATCTCTACTGTATTGACACTATTTCGTAATGAGTGTTCTGCACCCAGATGTACCGGTGCTGCTCATGGCAAGACATGAGCTCAAAAAGGAATCAGTGCTGAACTTTTCCAATGAGCCATCTATTGGCCAATTCATGCCAGACAACAAACTTCATCTTTAATTAATAAATTAGTACCAATGGCCCCAAACCTTGAAAAGCGGGTTGCTATGTACTAGCAAGTCTCATTTTTGCTTTTATTTGTTTGTTTGATTTTAAGTGATTTTTTTTTCCTGAAAAACACATTTTCCTGTAATTTCTCAAGCACCACCTCATGGCACATGAAAGCTTCTTCTGTGGCTAGGAGTCAGACTTTGGAGTCCAGCCTTTGCTGTGTACAAGCTCATCATAGAAAAGACGTACTTTAATTTGCTGCTTGCGTCTTTTAATGAAGGTCAAAGAAACATATGGACTTTGAAAACAAAGTTATAAAAACTTTAAGGAAAATCTAAATATATTTGAGCAATTTGCCGAGTTTTGTAATAATCGTAATAAAAAAAAATAGAAAGTCAACCCTAATTTTCCAGTATGACGCACATAGTATTTTATGTTTAAACTCAGCCACAATTTAAAGCGGCCAACAGCTCAGAAGAAGGGAGGAACCAGGGCTTAAAAAAATAACCAGGATTTTCTTAGATCGTCATGTTGACTCTAGGTACAAGTCATGCTGACAGATTATTCATGAGCGTGTTCCCCAACAGCATGATCCAAAAAATGTCCCGAACTTAACCAGAAGATGTGCAGTGACTTACATAAAATCTGGATCAGCATGTTAGATCTGAACACGCTTCTTTCACAAGTGAGAAATTACCTAATCATTATTATATAGTAACAACCATTCAACAATAACAAAGGAGTAAAACAGAAGTCAACAACCATCTCTCTTACAGCATTATTATCTTTTCCACATTTACTACCGTTCAGTCTTATAAACCTCAAAGTTACAGAATGGTAAATTTGTTCACCAGAATGAATAACTCATCTCCTGAGAAATTAAAAAAAAGTCTTCTAGCATCCTATTCCCTTTTCTCCAATATTAAGAGAAACAAAAAGGACACATAACATTATTTCTGTGTGAAACCATTGAATTTTGAAGTGGCCCCATCAGCAAACTCCCTGTAAAGCAGGCATCAACCAGGTCTGCAAGCCAAGCGTCGCACAGAGAAGTGCCAGAGAAAGCAATTAAGGTCCCGTTCTTCCCCTCCCTACGCAATGCGCCGAAAATGAAATCAACTTCCAAACTAATTAGTTTCCAGCAGAATATCAGTTTACTCGCTAACAGGATGGTTGCTCTTGCTCTTACCAAAAACTTCTAAACATACCATATGAAATCTCGTTTAAGCCACGGGACCAAGCCGAGCACATCCCAACGTTACCATATACGGTCACCAACGCGAATACGATGGCAACTTGACAGATTTGGAACAAATATTGCGCTGTGTGCCACTGAGATAACATAGGCAGGAAAATACCAGATTGTATTACCTGTATCTGACCGGAGGTGTGGACTGGTAGGAGCTACATTGCTGCAGGACATAGTCACTAAAGGTTAGTGACCCAAGATGGCATTCGTCCCCACAGAGGAGGGCCAGGGCAGGACACGGAGGACTTTTATGCCCAGGAAAGGGCTGCTTGGAGACAACGGGAATGGAGTGACATAAGGGATGAGCCACCAGACTTGTATTATTATCCCAGGTTCAGGGCTGACACTATCCCATTCAGCTGGCAACAGGGCTGAAGCTGCCACCCTATGCCTTGGCTGTCAGCTGAAAGGCATAGTCCCCTTAGAAAACCACAGCACACAGGTTTTGTTCTCAAAGAGTGGATTTTGAGCACACAGAAGTTCTTGTCTTCACCCACCAGGGAAAGAAGCGGCTTGGATATTTACCAAACTAGCTCCTGAAGACTGTTTTGGTACAGGTTCCCCCCAGGAGATCCTTAGCTTGGAATAAGATTGGTCACTGAGGGAGTTATTTCAGATTAAGCGTTTTGGAAGGGTTATTCCAGTGCATCTGCCGGTGTAGACAAACCCTTAGCCAAAGCCTTTAAATTTCAGCCTTGAAAGCATTGGTTCAAACTTAGCCAGAGCTACCTCATCCTTCATCCCTCCAGACACAGCGAGTTCTGCACCTGGACCTCTAAAATCAGACCTGCTCTCTGCTTTGCGTGGATACTTTGAACGTATTGCCTCTTTCTTAAGACTTTATCTTGGTTTCCTAAAATATCCCCTTTTTGGCAGTGTTTTGTACATCAGCGATGTGACACATCAGGTCACAAGAAGGGACAGTGTCAGTAGAACCTGGAAAAACGTCCCCATTTGCTGGGGGGATGGGGGGAAAAAATTGCCACATTAGCCCAATCAGTCAGCCCTGCAGGGCCCTTTGCCTTTAAAGGCATCACCTAAATAAAGATGCAAAAATAATACAACATAACATTTAATGCAAGATTGCAGCTGAGCACTCAACTGTCAGGAAATATCAAAGCCAGAGCGTGGGCAACTTAACTCTGCCCCCTTGTGCAGATGCACTATGGCACAGCTCTTCCCCGAACACAGGCACACAATCAACCGGCTCCAAATTAACATCCTGATTCCAGCAAAAACTCCTTTTGCCTAATCTGAGTAGAAGAGGAGGACCAGCACTTTCACGGAGAGCCTCCTCAGCCATCTCTCACACTTGATTGCCAGCCAGCGAGCACCTATTCCACTTCCGATGCCTCAGATCAGGAAGCGCTGGCACGCTTTGGGCCACACACATCTAATCTGCCATCAGGATACAGATATTAAACACTGTTTGGCCAAAACAAAGAGCCCTTCTTCCTCCGGAGTAAAGCCTTGAGACCTCAGGCTGCGATCTGGCCAGAGGACTGTCTATAAATCCCAGCAACTGAAACAGGTACCATTTATACATCTCCAGCGGCCGAACCACTGTATGATACATTCGGAAAAAATCTGCAGGCATGTTAACAACCGGGCACATTTTTCCAAGAATCTGAAATTGTCCCAATGTAAACACCTAATAACTGGGGATATTTAACAGCACAACATAAGGTTGCAATGTGCCAGAGAGTGTCTAACCTCTGTTCACTTACAAATCTGATCTTTCATCTATGTCCTCCGCTATCAAGAATACTCTCGACCTCAAGAGTTGCAAAGCAGGATTTAAATGTTAGGGGTTTGTCTTTTTTTTTTTTTTTTTACAGCAATGAGACCTTTTTCTTCCTCATTTTCCCTCTCTCAATATCAGGACGTGAATGAATGACACTTTTCATGGATTGGTCACGGTTTTTAAACTCTTATTTCTACATCATTTTAAATAACCAGGACCATACCATCTCTCCATCCACTTGCAGGACTAATCTTTCCAGCTATGAAAAGAGTTCAAATAACCCAATTACCAATATGATCCTATCAAAGTTAAAAAGACCTGTCTATAGGAAAAATGACAATGTCCTGACATTACCACTGTTCATTTTCTGTTGCTTCTTCACATGACAACAGCCCACAGGACTTCATTTTCCAGGGGCAATAAAAGAGTACGAGCAAGACAAGTGCAAACCAAATTTAAACAGGGTCAGCCAGTAAAGCAAATGATACTTGGCTCACAACAGAGACAAAAATCTTTTTGTCTTCTCCTGCTCACTTCAGATCTTTTCCGGAACTCCACCAACTTCTCAGGTCCATTGCAATAATACACATCCATGAGGTCATCTTAATTCATACACTGCTGCCCATTGCCTACAGCTTAAACTGAGTCTCCATTGTAAACCCTGCCTGGAACTCAGACTTGCAGGACTTACAGCCTATAGACTGTTTTCTTTTTCATTCAGCTTCCAGCCAAATCATTTTATAATGCTTTTGCCTCCATAAAATATTTGCTTGGGAGCCAATGCCAAGAAGAAAAAAAACACCAAGCAACACACTAACCAAACTTTGGGTTTTTAGAGGAAAGCTCCCCCTCTCCTTTCCCACCCTCACGCCCAAGGTTTATTTTTGGTAAGTTACAGCCCAAGTGAAGGGCAAGTTTAAACCTTTTAACTCACATGGCACTGCGTGATTTAAAGGTCTTTCAACAATTCATGCAACTCTGATACTGTTGGGAATTGCAGCTGGAGCAATCTGCATCCTAAAGCCATACCCCCATTCTCCTGGAACAATGCAGCCCCTCCTTTGTGGCCAGGGCTGGGGGAGCTGAAAGCGTGGTTTCTCATTCAGGCTTTCCAAGGACAGCACCCACCAAGGTACGACACAGGCGAGAGCGGAAGAAAAGCCACCGCTCCTTCCACTCCGAGCCCAGAGTTTTGTTCAACGCACCTTCCCACAAAGAAACTTCTTTTTTTTTTTCCCATCTCCCTCCCCCCCATCACTCCCAGGTCAATGTACTTCAATTTGTCTCTAGTAGGATAACCTGTTTATTGAAATCTGATCAACTGACTGCTGGAGCCTCAGCATTAAAATACGCTCTTGCTGTTGGGAACTGTCATTTGTCTGTCACCGAGGAAGTTAATGGATGTGTTTGTTTAGTTTGCTAGTGGGAATATACAGGGCAGAGGCTGGGGGGGATTACAGGAGGGGAGAGGCATTTCTGATCCACAGAGGAATGCAGTCGCTTTTCTTTAAAATTGTCTATTTTCACACACGCACGAGAAAAGCCTCTGGAAGACCACCTGTGCCTGAGAGACCTCAGCAAACCCGGAGCCACCACGCTCCATCCAAACCACTGGCCCCAAAACGCACAGGTAAGAAGGCACCACACATGGGCATGAGCAGAGAAGCAACGTGCCAGGGACGAGTCCCCACCACAGCAGCTCCCGTGGGGTGTCCCTCCGAGGGCACGGTGGGTGCTGGGGGAGCAGAGGGCAAGGTGCGAGGCATGGAGCGCTCCCAGCACACGCGGTCTCCTTACCTCTCGCCGAGTCCGAAAACGCGACTATCCCTGCGATAAGGAGCGCGAGCTGCAAGTCCATTTTGAAAACCAGATCCCTCCGTATCGTCCTCTCAGACCTGGAGGCAGGAGAAAGGAGAGCAAAGTAATTACTGGGAAGAAAAACAAAAACAAACCCAAACAACTTACAACTTTGCAGAGTTTTAAAACCTTACTGCGAAGACTTAAGAGCAGAAAAGGCAAATGAAAGAGCAATGTACTTGTAATTCATTCCTTGGCGCTCAGCGAGTAAAACTTTGCCCTCCTCTCTGCTTTAGCCTGATATAAATCAAGAACCCACCGAGGCCAGTGAGCTCCTCCAAGTTTACAGTTAATGCATAATTCTTTGGTATCCTGTACGGAACCAGTCTGGAAGGCAAACAAAACGCTAGCAAGTGGCCATAAAACAAGACTTCAGGTTAACAATTTGCACAGGGACTTGGGGAAGGGAGAGGAGGAATGTTACCTCTCCCATCAGCAGCCCAGAGAACTTTGTGTTGCTGGTTCAGTGCCCCTGAGACAGGCTCTGCTCTGGGTGCGCGCTTTCCTTCCCTCGCAACTTCTCTGAGCAGCGCTGGTTTTGCCGTTCCTCTCCCCCCCACCCCTCGCCAAGCCCCGCTTGTTTCCCTGTGCTCCAGAGGTGCGTCCCAGAGCAAAACCGCACTTAATTACTCAGATTCTCGCAGATTCCTCCGCTGCGATACGCAAACCCGGGGTAGATCAGGTTTACACTAATTACACCCTATTCTCCTCCCAAAACTCTCACTCTCTAAACACTGTCTGAATTCCTCACCCTTGTAAACTCCCCGGTTTAAACACTCCGTGCCCCCAGGACACACAACAACCCGCGTACAGCATCTAGCAAAGCAAATACGGACGCTTTGCCCATTAGTTTCCCAATTTGCAGCGGGGAGCTGGTACGGAGGGAGGGAAGGAGGGAGGGAGAAAAGAAGAGAGGGAGGGCGGGCGGTGGGCGGCCGGCGGGGCCCCGGGGGCGGAGGGGGCTCCCCCCGGGGCAGGACCTGGGGGCCCAGAGCTGCTCGACCCCGCCGCAGCCGGTACCGGGGAATGTTGGCAGCCGGGAGCCGAGGTCGGGGAAGGGAGGCTGGGGGCAGGGGGTGGAGGAACACTCGGCGCGATGCCACCTGGTGCTGCCCCCCGCTTCGGGGCAACGCCGGCGGCTCCCAGCTGCGCGGTCGGTGTCTCCCCGACCCAGGCGGGGGTCTCCAGAAGGTGGTAGGGGTGTGGGGTGGGCACTTACCTTG